>QGOB01000796.1:0-24413 GCA_003313055.1 Termitomyces sp. MG145
GGGTGCATCAACAATTGATGATGATGATCAATTGATCAAAAACATCGCACCTCTCTTTCTTTTTGACCTCTCATCTAAATCTGAAGCTTCAAGCATTTCCCCTGTTCTGATACTGTGAGGAGAAGCTCTGATGATTGATCTTATCTCTATTTATATAGGAGGAGGTCTTTTAGACAGCCTGCAGCTGCTGATGATCTTTTTTTTTATAGTAATTTTTTGGACTACATTTTTGATATTCAACTATTCTTGATATGAACTGTTTGCTTGATACATACTTGATTGGACTACATTAGAACTACATTCTTTGCTTGATATGAAACTACTTGCTCAAGCTGGACTCACTATTGTTAAATTAGGAAATTGTAGTATTTGCTCATATAGTTTCTGCCTAATAACCTTACATGATGAGGTTGATAAATCTAAGTTTTGAAAATAAATGTCCTAACTAAGAGCAGTGAGGTTAGAGCTAGAAATAAGCATTGAATTCTGAACACAAGGCCCTAACCGAGCTTGCGAGGTTGGGGCTGGAATTAAGCATTGAGTTTTGAACACAAGGCCCTAACTGAGCTTGTGAGGTTGGGGCTGGAATTAAGCCTTGAATTTTGAACACAAGGCCCTAACCGAGCTTGTGAGGTTGGGGCTGGGATTAAGCATTGAGTTTTGAACACAAGGCCCTAACCGAGCTTGCGAGGTTAGGGCTGGGATTAAGCATTGAGGTGGCTGACAAGGCCCTAACCAAGTTTGCGAGGTTGGGGCTAGGATGCAGTCGGGGTTTGGGGGTGAGCCCCCAATGAGCTACATACCTGTGCCGAAGGCACAGGACATAGCTTGTCATTATGAGGCCAGGATGCAGTTGTATGTCATGTGATCTTCCACAATTTTCTGATTAGGTAATTGTTTCACACTATGTGAATCTTTCCAAAAATTCCAAACATTGGGGCAGTTTTTTGAGCCAGTGTATCACAGTTTGAATGGTGTTTTCCCTCTGAGTGATTTTGTAGTGGTTTTTGAGTGTAAGTGAGTGGCCATGAGATAAAATTTGTCCCATACTGATTCAGGACACTTAGCAGCCAGTCTTATGGTCCTTGCCTCCCCTAAGAGTGTTCTATGCATTCTCTCTACATGTCCCATGTGTTGCAAAGTGTATGGGGCACCAAATTTGTTTCTTGACCCCATGGAGGCAAGCCACTTCTCCATTTGATGATTCTTGAGCTTGCCATCATGTCCTGTTTGATATGTCCCTACACACCTCCCTGTTTTCAGTTCTCTTTCCTTTTTCCAAGCTTGTAGTGCCGGAAACACATTGCTCTTTGATCTAAGTAGTATAGACCATGGCATGTTGGTGTAGTCATCAATGAGGTCCATGATGTATATATTTCTGGTATATGACTGCACATGCATAGGCCCAGCTAAGTCTAGGTATACAATTTCTAGCACTCCAGTTGCTCTTATGTCCTTCCTCCCTCTGTTTGCCATGAGGGTTGTCGTCATTGTGGGCGCACGAACGCTAACAGAATCTGGGTGGGCCCATTCTCCCAAATTGTTTGACATATGAACGATTTGGGCTTGATCAGCAATGTAACACTTTCACAGGCACATTGTACGATCAGATTACCCGTGTATGAACTTGAGTCAAGGAAAACTTCCGGACCATCTCTCGCGGTTACATCAATTTTGAACTCGATGAATCCCTTCGATTCCTGTGAACCAGGCCCTGTCGAAGTTGTACCATACGTGTCAAGTTAGTCTTTCAACACGTCTAGTTATCCTGGCCTCGTATTCACTTTGTGCTTTCTATACGACATCATCCATGTCGTACGATTGATGAGGGCGAATACCCGCAGGACAGAAATGTAAGAGATGATCCGATTTGGAACCTCAGTCTATACTCTGCGACTGAAAAAATGTATATATATATGAGTGAGATCTACAACAAACAAATAACACAGACGAAAGCAAAACGACGACAAGCGAGTCTAGGTATACAGAACAAGGTTGGACCCAGTCTATTACTGCTCGCTAACAAACACAGCCGCCATACCCATCCCGCTCCCGATGCACATGGACGTGATAAACACGCGTGCACCATACTGTTTCGCGATGTTGAGGCCTGTTGCAATTTGACGAGTGCCGGCTGTTGAAAAAGGGGTTGTTGGGTTAGCGATGTACGAGGATGACTGGTGAAGAAATAAATTCAAAACACTCACTACAACCCAACGGGTGTCCAATTGCAATTGCGCCACCGTGTACATTGACCTTCTCGTATGGGATTCCAAGCTTCTCAATACAATGAACAGCCTGGCTAGCAAAAGCCTCGTTGATTTCAAAGAAATCGATATCGGTCAGGGACAAGCCCGTCTTCTCCAGGACCTGCAAACTTCATCAACGAAATAAAGACACCTAGTCAGGACAACGCACGCACCTTTGGAATCGCATACGCCGGTCCAACACCCATAATCTTCGGTGGCACACCGACCGTCGCAGCAAACACAAACTTGCCTCTGATCGGTAAACCCAATCTCTCCGCCACATCGCGTCTCGCAAGCAAGACCGCAGCAGCACCATCGCTGACCTGACTCGCGTTCCCTGCATGAGTCGTCCCGTCCTTTGTAAACGCAGGTTTAAGCTTGGCCAAACTCTCCTTGGTGACACCGTCTCTGATCCCATCGTCCGCATCGACAAGCACCTCCGTCTCCTGCTCATCTCCATTCTTATTTTTACTAATGACCATAGCTCTAACAGGCAGGATCTCGGCAGCAAACTTTCCTGCTTTCTGTGCTGCGCTGGCTTTTTGGAATGACTGGGCGGCGAATGCGTCTTGGGAGGACCGGGAGACGGAGAATGTGGATGAGACGGCTTCGGAGGTGAGACCCATAGGCAGGAGACAGTCTTCGGCGAGAGGGTTCGTGAGGACTTCCGGGGAGAAAGACGAGGGCATGCTTGAGGGCCCGTAGCCCATCGACATGCTCTCTACGCCTGCGCCTGAAGGACGATCGTTAGTAATGAATTGAAGCAAAAGAGACGAATCGCGAACCGATTCCAATATCAATCTCGCGCGCGCGTATTTGGTTCGCGATCTGATTAACACTGGTGAGTCCACTTGAACACTGCCTGTTTACGGTGTTGATACTGGTCGTTTCTGGGATGCCGGCGTGGAGAGCGGCCATACGGGCGGCGTTGGCTCCTCCACCGGCGGGGAGAACATTACCGACGCTAATGTCCTCGATAAGCTTGGGCTCAAGGTGAACGGAGGTGTAGGCTGCGCGGAGGACGTGAGAAAGGAGGTGCTCGGGGTAAGTGTCTTTGAAAGGGCCTTTGCGGGCTTTGGTGATGGCGGTGCGGATGGCGGAGACGATGACGACGTCGTCGGGGCGTTTAGCAAGGATTTGGGCTTTGGCTGAGGAGACGGTCGTGGTAGTTTGAAAAGACATTTTGCGTGGGGTTGATCACAAAGAGACGAGTTTATATAAGTAAGCATCTGGATCCGAGTCATCCACACATGTGATTATCCTAGCCGAGGTTGTTGCCAAACATGTGTCGACACCAGAGCATGCACGCTCACTCTCCAAGCTGCTGTTCGATTTCGGCACTAGGATTAAACAATAACGAAAGTGGTGCTTTTTGAACACATCTACTTTACTACGTCTCCCTACCACGGAGGCGTTGTACACCTATTCCCGTTTGAGCGGCACAAACGTGGATTGCCCAATTGGGGCATACTCATGATAATCTAATTTCTTCACGACAGCGAACGCGACTCACACCAATCACTGATGGATGTTCGAGTTGCCAGTTCAATTCTGGACTCACTCCGGATGTAGTCAATGATTTGAAACTCCGTACGGTGCTTGGAGATTCCTCGTGTGGACCTTCTATCCTGATTTTCAAAAAAGGGAATATGAACAAAAGTATTCGGTACAGAGTCGCAATTGGAGCGAGTACCAGTGTATCATTGAAAATATCCTTAGTACTCTCATATGATAGCTTAGCTCAATCGTTAATGCTACTCACTCGTCGTCAATCCCTAGTTGCCAGTTCGATTCTGGAACTAGCGACATAATCTTTGATCTGTTTGTAATTTTTTCCGCGTCTACACTCACAGTCCTGTGGTGAACAATAGTGTTTCCTCGTAAGAGATCCAGACGTTTTCTATTTCAAAGTCTATGGTTTTTGAGATAAAGTTGTAAGTTAATGTCTTTCTGTAGTAAGGCGCCTGCTATTCAGGTAAAAGATCTCATCAATGTCATTCGGACCAAGAGTCATATAATGTAAAGGGAAAGGATGGGGTGATAGACGTGGCGGAGTCATGGTAATAGTAGATATGTTTCGATGTTTACAATATAAAGTCTATGCATCAAATATGATACATGAGTTCTACGTAGACGGTTGAATCAATGGAAGTGACAAACGATGTGACAAAGGATCAACGGAGGCCAAAGATGTGATCAATGGCATTAAGAAATAAAGAAAGGAAAAAAAGTAAGTATTACAAGGAATGTCCATGAGAAGTGACAGCTGAATAGAATACGGCGTAAAGCCATTATTGAGGGACCACCTCGAGCTTAAAAGAAGATTTTGTATCGCCACAGGCTCTAGCCAAAGCCTGATAATGTTCCGGCCCAAATATTTTCTGAAGCTCTTTCTTGTTCCTCGTAATCCATTCAACAGGCGGCAATCCACGCGTCGTACGGTGTATTCCCTCCGGAAGGCGTTCCTCAAACGAGATAGTAACAAGCCCGGTAATCAAACACTGGATAAGATTAAAAATGTCGTTGATAGGCGGACATATTTTCCGTAAGGACTCAAAAGTGTCGCTGTGGAAGACCATTTGCCACTGGACACGACGATCAGGTGAGAAGAACGACCCGGCGTGGACGGGGATCTCGAGTCTGAGCTGTGGGCCGGTTGGGAGGCCGCTGGTAGAACGCCAAATGGACGACGTCGAGATTGAGAATAGAAGACGTTTGTCGGCTGTGGGCGCGTCGGACCACTTGTGTTCGCGGACGAGTGTGTGCTTGAGAACCTTGAGCCAGGGGTGCGCGCGCGCATAGGTGGTGTCGAGGATGGCGGCGGAGGGAGGGAGGGGGATGTGGATTCGACGGGCCCAGTCGTCCATGTTGTTGACGTCGCTGGAGAAGATGACTTCGGTTCTAGGGCGGGCCATGAGGGATAAGCTGGAGGACGGTTGTTGATGGGAACAGGAGAGGACATGGACGGCTTTATAGCCTTTCTGTAATGGCCAAGGGGAACAATGAATACAAATTAGCGAAGAGACGGTCAATGCTAATGACACTCAATTTCACAATCGTAATAATTGCTCCCAACTCGTACATTCGTGGATTGCCCTCTCCCCTAGGCCCCTGCTTATCATCTGAGCCACCCTTGCCAGTCTACAGCGTCCGGTGCATTCACGATACAAATATGTTGTCCAGGAGAACGTCGCACTCATTGATCGTGATTCAGCCCTCTGGCCCTGTTTGCACCGGCCACCCGCCGTTGTTTTTCTTTGGGCAATCATCTTCTTTTCATTACACAAGGTTCATTTGAAATGTCCGCAAGGGCGTCGTCATTCGAGACAATTGTTCAACAAATAATGACTGACTTTCGACGTTGGTCAGGACAGCAACATGTCGTCACTGTCTAAGGTATCACCCTATGATATAAAAATTTATTTCCTCAAAATACATTGATTCCGTTTGCCCCTACTCTTGCTGTCACCCTGCTCATTCAAATATTTAGCCGATATGAAAGTTCACCTGATCTTGTGGAACCCATCAGCCACATAGGTGATGTGCCGGCCTGGCTTCCGCAGGCAGGCCCAGCTTTGTCACAGGGACGGCCAAAGCGACGGGCGGCTTATGGTTCGTGGGTAAGCGGCGAGTCGGCGGCCCTGGTCACCATTGTCGTGGGCCAAAACTTCTCGATCAAGTTTAATCCACTCACTGTTGGCACGACTCATCTCTGTAAACCTTCATTTCTTTATTATAATCTTTGACTTTTAGTTGACGTGATTTCAATGTTCCTCTTGTCTCGCGGCCTTTTATTCAGCTCCGGACACCATGTAAATCATACTATGTCTAACATCGTCAGCTACTGAATTGCCTTGTCGGAACGCAGGGCTTATTTCCGCCCTTTCAAGTATTTCCAATTTTGGTAAATTCACACTTATCCCTCTACATGCCACACAGAACCTATTGAAACACAAGCACATATCAGTTTGGTCAATTTCTATTCAAAATATCACCACTCACTCAACTAAATTACACCTCTTTCTCGAAATCTTTGTCACGCGAAGCATGTCTTCACAATCTTGAGCCGGTGCTGTAATTACCAAATGAGATCGACGGCGAGAAAGAATTGGGCGAGGATCTAACTCAAATGAATCAACGAGCAATGCCGAGTCGTCACACGGTTTTCGGGCTCGGTTAATTGTTGGTTGTCTTGCACCATGTTATCCGCATATGTGGATGTGGCACCGCGCTTGACGACATCAATAGTAGGACTGCCAAAAACAGCCTGAGTGAAGCTGAAGAGAAGGATTCAAGCAATGAGCTTCATCTGCATGTTTGTTGAAAGTGAGTGTTCAAAAATGTTCACAGTTGGTCTCCAATTTCTGACTCTCAAGGGTTTCTCTCCTGACACCATGTTGCCCTTTGCACCAAGAATGTAAGATGGGCATCGATCACCATGAATGCCGCAAGGTGGATCAATTGTATCGATAGTGACAGAGTCGTTGTAGAAAAAACACGTATAGGGGTGTATGCGAGAAAAATGATATCAACGAAGCAGTAGACATTTTTCTGAGTCCAGCACCAGTCACCCCCTGCGTCGAGCCACTTCCAGCAGCTGTGGGGCCAGGCAAGTGTTCCACAGAAAGCAGCCTCAGGCACATCCTTCGCATCAAGTCTAGTAAGTTTCAATATGATCAGTAGACCATTGGAGGTGATGATTTGTTTTCTTACACCATGTTATCCAAGGATGCGGAGGTGTAATTACGCTTGACGACATCACTAGCAACACTGCCAAGAACAGCCTGAATGAGGCTGAAGAGAAGGTTACAAGCGATGAACTTCATGTTTGAAGTTGAAAGTGAGTGTTCAAGAATGTTCAACGTTAGCATACAATTGCACACTCATGCTCATGGTTAAATAGGGATCGGAAATCTTGTTTTCATGACACAAGCTCACATTTAACGTGTTACTCACGGTATGGGCACTGAGACGAGCATATTATGGATACTGACTCAAAAGGAAATATATTGATCGTCTTATCGGATCAATAATAAAAATATAGGGGTGCCACATCCAATAGAATGTGTCAGTTAGGAGATGGTTTGTAGACCCCTAATGGTGGCAGGATGTGATATCTTTGAGTATGAGCCGTTGACAAGCATGCTGCTGCCACTTATTGTTCCCAATGATCACTGATAGCATCAATGAGACTGACAAGTCAACATTCATCTTTTTCTATCTCGGACGTTTGGGTAGCTGTGTAGCTCGCCTCTCCCCCATACTGACATCTCGTAAATAGAAAATATTTCACATTGAGCACCGTGCGACCCACGGTATGCTAGCGTACTACTACCTCCCCTGTCATTGCTGCCCTCTCCACACCCAGTCGACAAGCAAGATGCCCCCGTAAATCATCCCCCACTCTTATATCTTCGCAACCACATCCTAACACTTCCTGGCCCTTTGTCATGCGGTGTTGACCCTCCACCTTCAGTCCCTGCTCAGCCAGTGACTCCCCTGTACCACACGTGCACATGAATCCCATGTGCATTACCAAGCCACAGCGACAGATAGTGACACTCCCGGCTTTCACGACGCGCTTCCTCTGCTGTCGACATGTCATGTTTCAATGTGCTGTAAGCCTTGACACCATTGTAGTAGTAGTATTGTAATTTTTTACTCTTATTCTGACTCACTCCAATATTAATTCCTTTATAAAATGAGTAAGTTGAACACAAGTTTGACCATGTGTGCAAGGACTTGATATTTATCATGGGTATAGTAGAAGCTGCCATGGGTGTGAGACAGAAAGCTGTTATAGACTGCGGTGATGTGAGTATGATACAGTACATTGGTGATTGATCGTTCAAGTTCATGTGGATAAAAACATTTAGGGGTAGTGATTCTATTTTTAAAAAGTCAGAATTTATATCTAACAATAATATCTTTCTAAATTTCCATTGATTAATTATTGACGTAAAGTTGTACATCCAGTGATTGTGTAGAAGATGAGATTTCCAAAGGCAAGGACATCTATGTCAAATCATATTCCCCTTTGAAACAATGGATTCAAGTACAGATGACCTGAAGACAGGGGGATTGGGAAAGTTTTTCAGGAGACCTAGAGCATTGTAATACCAGTGAAGAAATGCCATGGCTGTTGTGAGATTGTTATCAAACTCAGTGTAGAATTAGTTTGCTAACATTTACATGCCTACTTCATCCAGCACCATCCTGCAAAACATTGCGGACACAAGTATCAAGGATTCATGGTCAATGTAGACCATGCCAAATATCTTGTTGAGAGAGCTTGAAGTGATAGAAAGGTCCACAGTTTCGTCAATGGCGTAGTGTTCGAGGCACCTATATAGAATGGCTGCAGAGGAAATCGTGTCATTGGAAGAATCCTGCAATATTCTCAGGGACCATCAAGGAAATATACATACATTAAATATTGATTATCACAAAAAGTTTGATAGACGTTTTCATAGCGCGTAATATCATCACAATGTACTCTGACATACATAGGGGATGAAAGTCCAAATCAATCATGATTGGTGACGAACCGTGTCAAATGGTATAAGCCCTTCAAGAACACAGGAACACTTGTCGAACGGAGTCAATGTAGAACATGCAACAGGAACTTTTCCAGGGATGTAGCCGATGCTGTGATTTATGTTGGTAATGAACAATGAGAGGAGACAAGAAGTTGAAAGTGCCCGTATTTAATAAAAATGCCACCAGATATACATTGGAGTAAGCTATATATCGCAGGCAGCGATCATCTCATCAGTTGATACGGGAGACATGGGTAAGGGTGTGGTTGCATGACAGCATAGCCTCAGGTAGTAAAAAATAATGAAAGAATACGATGGCGTTGGGAACACCAATATAAAGAGATGCAAGGATAAGATGATTCCAGTTGCGGCTATGCGTCAAACAAGAACAAGCAGATACAGGTAATTGATAGATCTCGTACATGCCGATTCCTACACGTCTAGGATTTATAGCTGTTCTCTCGCGAAGACTCAGTTTTTTGTAACCTTATGCGACGTCACCGGGTCATTACAACATTGCCACATTTAGACTGCTACTCGAAGACACTTTACGTTCGGACTCCTTTGTCAATGACTCCATGACAGTTGACAGTCGCTAGCGCAATAAAGGAGCCCGAGCTAGATATCTATCTAGCCCGACTCAGTGGATGCCTTCACAATGCCATCCATCACTGTTGACAACGGTGTAACTTTTTACTACACGGACAGTGGTCCTCCTTCAAAATCCGTATATGTGACTGTCTTCCTCTTCCATGGACATACGTTCCACAGTGGTAAGAAACATTCCGCACCTTCTGAAGTACTTACATTCAGACATCATGCATTAGGTGTCTTTCAACGACTTGTGGCTTCGGCTGGTTCCAGACAGTTGAGGACTATAGCTATCAATCGACGAGAGTATCCTGGAACCTCTCCCTACACCAGCAATGAGCGGAGAATTGTTCGCGAGGGTTCCTTTGCAGAACGGCGGAGCTTCATGCAGCAGGAGGGAAATCTGGTCGCCCTAACTGTTGATAGTCTCATTCAAGAGTTATTTCTGCCACCACGAGTTGCCATTGCAGGCTGGTCCCTGGGAGCTGCCCTATTAATTTCCATGTACTGTTCTATCGCAAATCTTTCCGACAACGTCCAGCGAAGGTTGAAGGATTCTGTCGAGACTTTCATTCTTCTAGGTGTGTATCACTTAGATATTCAAATCCATATCTGAATGGTCTCTATTGTAACTAGATCCGAACATCTATCCTCTCGGTGTTCCGACCCCCCTTGGTGGATATAATCCATTTTTCGATGTCAGCCTTAACCCCGAACAGAAAGCTCTCTTCGAGGGGCTGCGATATACTGAGACAACCTAGTGCACAAACGATGACAATAGCCGAGCGGGAATCGATCATGAGTTCCAACACAAAGTACGACACTCTCACGAGCCTGCCGGATTTCCGTTCCGTCCTCGAGGAACAGACCAACACCTTTCTCTTTGACTCTCAAGTCCGAAAGTCATGGGGGAAACACAACATCTGGTGTTTGTGTGGTGAAGCTAGCATGTGGACCTGTATCTACAGCTCATGGCATCTGGAACAATGCTCGGATGAGATATCCTTCAAGTACTTGGGTGGTGCCAATCATTTTGTAAGTTGACTATGAGATGTGTTCTCACCCGTAACATTGACGTTAGGTGGTCTCACAGTTTATATGGGATTATCCCAACGAAAGCCTGGATCTACTAAAAGAGATCTGCACAAGGGATGAGCAAAAGCTCCCCAATACGAAGTTATGAGGTACTACAAGTATGATCTATGGGTTGGAACGCGTACATACAACAAGGCTATTCAAGTTGTCATGACCAAATAGCTACTTAGTGCTTGGGAATAAAGTTTCTGCTATTATCACTTGCCGAGGATCCAACACCACAGCTTGTTTGGGAGATATGCAGTTGGAGTACCTTATACACATCCATGGTGGCATGCACTTCAGGAAATCCTGTAAATTTCTTGAGAAACATCAATTAGAAACATGTTATATAATTTCTAACGTCTTTTTCTCAAATAGTAATTATTAAATAAATTTAGAAACAGTTGAATAAAATGTTTGTGTTAATACAATGTATCATGGGCAAATAAAAAAACTTTTTTTCTTGAACTTTTCTTAAGAATCATATTTCAAGTACAAAGCATGTTTCTCACCCTTAATTCAAGAAGAACATTTTATGTATCTTTATGGAACAACTGAAACTAGCTTGCACAACTGCTATGTTAAAGCCTTGGAATGCTTGGAAGCCCTACTGGTGAATGGCACTCATCCTCGAGCTCCTTGTGCCCCTTGTGATGACACCTGCAATTTCTGTGGTGAAACTGGCCATACTATGACTTGTGGCAATTGTATACAACTGGAAGGCTATATATAGCAAGATAAAGTCAAATGTAATGCTGGGGGAAAGCTAGTCCTCTCATTATGCACTATGGTTCCCAACTATACTTGCAAGTGACTTTACATGGAATGAGTGTACAAATGGTACTTGCAGAATCCTGGGAAAATCATCACTGGATGCTTATTCTCAAATGCTAACCTGGATGCTGAGCAGAAGGCCATGCAGCAGATGCTCATTCATGAGCTATTACCTTTGGATATTGCTAATAGCAGGATGTTCTTGAGACTAAGGTGACAGTATCAGTAGGGAAGCTATACTTTATTTCTTCAGACCTCAGGAATCAGTTCAGGATGGCTGTGACCTCCATGTAAAATGTGGGCATTGATGTTACTACCCTCCAGGAGCCTACCAACCATGATCTTACCTTTAACAATGCCTTGTAAACTTTCTTGCTTAATAATTTCTTGTTTTTAATTAGTTCAAACACTAACACAGCCAACAGTATTCCTAGTGACCTTTCCAACATCACTTCCATTGACCCAGTTGAGGCTTATATCAAGTCACTAACTCCTGGTGAAGAACGTGTTGTACTCACAGTTGCTAAGGATATCTAGTTTATTTGGTCTATTATGATGCTCATGAACAACTGAGAGGAAACACCATTAATGTCTCCTGCACTCTTAGCAACTTGATGCTTTAGGTCCAGATTTATGTCTCCAGTGGTGCCAAACTGCCCTGTTGAGCAACTGCCCACCATGCCTAACTGCAAGGCATTTAGCTCTTCCAATTTGTGAAAACAAGTACTATGGACATGAGCAAACTGTAGCATTATTCACAATGTCATGTTTCCAGAGTCCCACAAAGTCTATGCAGGTTCCCCATTGACATGCACATATGTCACCAAGCAGGCATTCTGGTCATGCCTCAGTTTCAGGTGTGCTAGCTTGTCTGCAGCCTGGTTCAATAACAAACATTACATCTGAACATGCTTGTCACCAGCAAGATGGTTGTACTTGTCCTCTGAATAGTTTGTCAAGGCTACAAAGTGCTTCTAAGTTGCTATTGCCACTATATTAGTTGTTGTCAAAGACCTCAACATCTACTAACTCCTTGTTAAGGGCAGGATTATTCCAAACTAAATTTAGGGGAATTAGCAAAATTGTCCAGCACTCCACATTTAAAGAATTTTTTCTTGGTCTTGGCCAGTTTTTCCATTGGCTTTTTTCCACCTGCAGGTTAAGTCTCCTTGCATTTTTACAAGAGGGACAGTGTCTATCTCTAAAGCCATGCTTTGGTTTCTGCTTTTCCCATGTGGACAAATCCTTCTTCCACTCCAATGCTTTCCATTGTTCTATATGACAGGTCACATCTCAGCAGGCTTGGTGTTGTTACTCCTTTGCCCAACACCACTTTGTGGTTGTCACCATTTTTTCTTTACTATGTTTGCATGAGCTATGCTGTCCATAGTGTTCCACAGTCTGGAGAGATTGCTCACAATACACAGTTCTACTGTATTACAGTGACTCAAAAAAGTGTTCCAATGTTTCATAGTTTTTGCAGGTTGACATTGGCATGAAAGATTGGAAATACCTAACATTTTGATTAATCATGTAAAATACTATGGCATTGTAGCTACAGATTTCATCTAGGGGTATGCAATTAGAATCAAAACTGATAGAGTAATGGCAATTTTAAAAATTAAAGTCACTCATTGGGACACTTTTTTGAGCATCTCTAATTTTGGTATCTAGTACTTTGTATGTCCTCCATTTGCCTTGATAACTGCTTGAATCCCCTTCAAGGCATGCTTTCTATCAGCCTTCAGCATATTTCTGGTGGTATTTCATCCCACTCCTGAGCAACTCTCTCCCACAATTCATGCACACTATGGGAAGTGTTTTGTACTGCCTAAGCCACTCCTTGAGGTATGCCCAAGGTGTTGAGCCTCCAGCTAAGTGTACCTTAACCTTTCAATGATTGAAATCCACAACCCTAGCCTGTTTCTGACTTCAGTACCCTAGATCTGAATCTCTGCATCTCTAATCAGGTCCTTTACAGTTTCAAAGCTTGACTAGTCCAATGCTTTGGCTTGGTGACCCATACCCTTGATCTCAAGACTAGTTTCCCTTCTCTATCAGAGCTATGCACAATAGGTGGCCTTGTACAGCTTGCAGGTATTGGCCTCTAATTGTCATCTCTGTCTTTCAGATGTTGGGTCTTGGGAGCTAGCATATGCTCCCAGCTTCCTTCAACAGGAAATCCTCTATCATGTTGTCTATTACATCAACACTGTAGGTAAACATCTCTTTGTTTAGCATAAGGATAGTTAAGTACCACCCCTACTGCCAGCTTTTACACTGAAGAGTCATTCCAACTGTCCTGGCTACAACTGCAGAGTAGTCAGCTGCTCTGGGTTATTTACATATATGTATATACTAGTAGAAGGTCAATAATATGGCTGGTATCTCCTTAATACAAGTGTAAACAGGTACCTGCCCTGTTAGGTGGTATAACATATCAGTAATTAATCAGGAGGTGGTAGATTGAAGCAGGGCAAGTAAACAACAAGCCAAATGAGGGAATGAAAGGAATGGACAGCAGGTAAAGGCCAAAGAAAAAGAGAAAGAATAAGAAAAATTATTCAGGGAACAAAAGAGGGATAATGCACCAGGAAACCAGCTGCTCAGAAACAGAGTACACAATCTAATTACTATTGTAGTGGCATAAGGAATGAGATGGCACAACAGGTTGATTACATGGTGGAGAAATAAGGGATTAAAGAATGGAATAAGCAAAGAATAAACTGAATCAGAATCAAAAGTGATTGGCACAAAGAAATAGAATGACATGGCAGCCAGAGAACATAAAATACAAGAGATTGAGATGGGGTGTGAGAGAGAGGCAAAAGTCAAAAAGGTTGGAGCAACAAAGCAATAAGAAAATAAAAAGAATGGTAAAAGTAAGCTGAGAGAAGAACAAGACACCTGATGCAGTGCATGTCATCCAATGATCCTGAACCATTGACTAAGTCAACTGGAAATTGAGCAAGTGGTAGTGATGACATTGTGGGTGTAGGCATGGTGATGTCACAAGAGTGGGGCATGGTAATGCATTGTGATGTAGCAATCATATGGTGTGGCATTGGACAAGTGCCAGGTAATGAATGGAAGTGAGTTGAAGCCAACAATGAGTAGAATAATGAGAGGGGAAATGAAAAGGAATGAAAAGGGGAAGTGTCAGGTCCTGCTGACCAGGGGGCTCACCTTCAAGAGCAAGAACCCACTAGTTGGAGTTGGTTGATGGTAGAGGAGAAAGGACTTATAGACCTCCAGAGTTATTCCAGAGCTTGGAGAACTGGTCCAAAGTCTGGGTGAATGTAGATGGGGGTGACATAGTCTTTTAGAAACCTAGAAGACTTAGGAAGCTACGCTGCAGGAAGAAAGAAAGGAATGAGTCATGAGAGAAAACCAAGAGACTGATAGATTGAGAAAGTAGCCTGGAAAACTGATAGATTGGGAGATAAAACTGAGAAACAGAGAGTAAATAAAGAAACAAAGATAATTGAAAGATATGGGCAATATTTAGACTAGTTACTGACTATGAAGGTATTGTAACTATATACCCAGGCTCCTTGAGTTGGCCTAGTATGAGCTCAGTGGCTGTAAAATATCTCAAAAGGCTGGTACTGGCTTCAGGGCCTGTTTGTATTGGGAATTGTATGGAAGCAGGTCTACAATTGGGAAGAGCAAGTCAGTTGTATTACCCAGCTATGGGTTGGTTTCCTTGGGGCCCAGGGCCAGCAAGATTTGTTGGGGTCTGAGAGTCTTGGTAGCCAGTGGTCTGGTGATGCATAATCTGATGGCGAGGTAATCCAGAGCATGGCAGGGGATGAGCAGGGTGCTTCTGGAGTTGGTAGGGAACAAAAATGAGTGGGTCCTGACAGGAAGAGTACAACTCAGAGTCAAAGTACAAAAGAAAATAAAAGAGAGAAGTATGGGTAGCCCAAATAAGGGAAGTAGAAAGATATTGAATGAAAGGAAAGAAGGATATGAAATTGAAGGATCAGACTTCAATCAAATTATCATAAAGAATAGAAGCAATGGGAAAAAGAACAAGAATAAAACAAAGATAAAGACAAGTGGGTTAGTTGAAGGGTGGAAGAAATAATAAGAACCTAAATAGAAATAGGAAAAGCAAAGAGAAACAAAAGAATAATAACAGGAGGGAAGCACAAAGAGAGGAACCAGAACAAGAGTAATGGGATCACCCAGAACATGATCTGGGTGATGGCCTAGCAAGAATAAAAGTAAACAGCCACCTGTAGCATCAATAATCAATGCTGAGGAAATGGTCTGTGCACTGAAGGGAAAATTAGAGAGGGAAGAGGAAAATAGAGGAAATGGGCAGGCTTAATAGTATGCAACTCCAGCTTCCCAGAGTGTGGAGACCTTAGTTCAATCATATTGATACCTCAGAATTGATTTCTATTTGATTTCACTTCATCAAGAGTTTTTAGACCACATATGAAAATCCTAATTAAGAATCTGCCAAACAAACATTGTACAATGTGTGCCAGTTAGTTCATTGTGTTGGAGCCCTGAACTGTGGGTTGAGTGTGTAAAGAGGCTTTGTAGAACGAAAGAATTGACTGAGGACAATAAACAAAAAGTGTGGAGGAGGTGATATGCCTATTGTTGGAAGTTGGGGTACAGTGAGAGGTGCATAGCATTTGTTACATAATTGCAGTTTGTTTTGCATCACTTGTTACCAGATAAACCATGTTGTTTTGTCATGTCCTTTCATTACAGTCAGCCTTTCTCATTATTGGTCAGCTCTCCCACCACTCGCGTTCACTCCCATTTCCTTCACAGTCAGCTTTTCTTGCCCTAGCCTTTTGACAGGTTATGGGCCCCACCTGTGCACAAATTTAAAACACATTTGATCCCTCCATCAAAATTTTCACTGCTTCCAATCATGGCACCTTCTCATTACAAAATGCTTTGCACATTCAATTTGGACAACAAGTTTGATGGATTGAACTATGATGTGTGAGTCACAGAGCTGGAAATGACATTCAATTGGGCATGACATCTTAGCACACATCAAGAGTGAGACATCTTCCCATAGTGATCCTATTGGTGCTGCTGCCTAGCACAAAGATGATCAGATCACTCAAGCTGCCCTCTACAAGACCATATCCTCCACCAAGATCATCCATGCCCATTTCAAGAATGTTGCTCCCTCCCAAACTGCCAATGCCATCTGGACCAGTCTCAAGGGTGAATTCCAGAAGGATTCTTGTGTGAAGCACTTTGAGCTCAAGAAGCATCTGTACAACCCCACTCATGACATTGAGAAACCAGTCTCCATATATATCCAGGACATTGTCTCTGCCTCTAAAGCTCTTTCTGCACTTGGTCATGCCCCTCCCATCATTGATGTTGTTGACTCAATCCTCATGAATCTCCATCCTGACTTTTCAATTGTTCACACCCTTCTCACCACCCAGGTGGAGGAACCTTCTCTTGCCACTGTCAAGAAGACACTCACCAATCAGAAAGACACATGGACTACACTCAATCCTGATGCCATGGACAAGATCAAGGCAATGTATGGGAGGACAAAGGAGAGGGGGAGGAAAGAAGAGGGTTCAAGGGATGATGATGAGGTACCAAGGTATGAGTGGCTCAACCCTTGCAACACAGATTCCTGCCACCATTGTAGCCTTCCTGGACATTGCTCCTCTTGATGCATTGCAGACATGCCACAGAAGATAAAAGACAAGATCATCAATAAGGCTATGGATCATTGTCATTGTTGCAAACACTCCTCATTTGCTTCTGACTCAGATGTTGCTGATGCAAAGTTTTCTCATGCTTCACATGCCACCTCTGATACTGACAGCTCTGACTCTGATGATGACAAGCCCATCCAGTCCATGTCTGCCAGAGCATTTGCACATGTCCTTACTCAAGCAACCACAGAACAGGAACGTCACCAGCAGTTGGGCATGGACAAGAAGAAGTGGCAGGACCTCAAGACTTGCCTTAATGTCTGATGACTGGTGGATCATTTCATTGAGTGGGGGAGATTTTTGGTTCAGTGGAGGATTCTCTTATTCCTTTTGGTCACACTTCCTTTTCAGTTGCTCTGCACCTCATCTCCAAGTGGAAGTGTTGGAAGTTGGGGTACAGCAAGAGGTGCATAGCATTTGTTACATAATCACAGTTTGCTTTGCATCACTTGTTACCAAATAAACCATGTCGTTTTGTTGTGTCCTTTCATTAAATGGTCAGCCTTTCTCATTGTCGGTCAGCTCTCCTGCCACTCACGGTCACTCCCATTTCCTTCACGGTCAGCCTTTCTTGCCCTAGCCTTTTGACACCTATCTTGTACCTGAGACAGGCTGAAATAACAAGAACCCTAAATATATCCTTTATAAGTGCTGAAAACCATAAGCGCAGATCAAAAACAGTAGACAAGGGGTACCTCAAGAGGTGTCGGATCAGGTAAATCTGGACATGGTTGCTATGATGTACCCCCCCCTCCCCCAATATAAGGAAATTGTTGTGACATGTTTTGACATTCTGGCAAGTTTGGCAAGACAATGGCAAGGCAAGCTAATATGCAAGGCCATGCAGATGCAACATGCTAATCCTGCATTTATTATACACTCTCCACTGCCTGCATTCTTCACTCTGAACATACATTCTACTACACTCTGAGAGGACAAAACTACTGGTTATCTGGGTATCTGACTGCTCTAACCCTACTGAACAACTACTGAACTATGCAATCATTATTGTCTACTGATTCTGTGTCCTCTGATTCTGTACAAAGTTCTAGCTGTTCTTGGTGCTAAATACTGTGAATTATTTGAAGTGTTTGTCTGATATTACTGTATTTATTGAGACTCATCCATATTTGAGTCGGACTTCTAATTTAGATGAGTACCGACATTGTGCCGCCATCAGCCGATGTCAACCGGAAAGTTCCGCTGCCTAATGCAGAACAAGATCCAATGTCCACATTCGCCCGATCTGACACCTCTTGGGGTACCTATCAATAAACAATATCATCAATGAACCCCAAAAAGAAAAGAAAAGTTGCTAGCAGTTCCGATCAAGCCGAGCACAATCGGTTGGGCGCCTTATTCCATCCAACACCCATCCATCATCATATTTCGTCCCTCCCGCCAGTCATACCCCACGGACTCCATTCAACTTTGTCGCTGTTGTCACCATCATTAAAAATGCCTGGGAGCACAAGGAAAGACTCGAGGGAACAGGCAAAAGGAGAAAACAAGTCAGAAGAGGTGCCAAGCTGAAGGCAAGGAAAACTCGTGAATTTGTCAAAGGTTTCGCCTACAGTCAGTCTGAGTGAAACATGAGATTTGCATCACCAGCATGGTTTATATATTCAAGTGTCAGCTGTCAGTGAGCCAAAACCTCCTTGTAACCGTGACCAGTATCAATTCCATTTTCTGCCTTCACTAGCACTGAAGCTTTCAAGAATAAAAATTCCTGCAGAGTTTGTCTGTCAATACAGACTCGTTGCGATGTATGTAGAACACTTTTTCTCGGCTCTTTTCCACTGTAGTGGTGACCACTGATATGAAAATGATTCTGAATCTTAGTGTCCCTCAAGGCATTGCAGTCAGGAGGTCCGTTTTGGCTGGAGTATGATGATGAGCACGCCTAAAAGTGGGAATGGCAGAGACCGAAGATCATGATATCGACATAGCCTAACTTGCTGATTAATTTCTGTTTAGAACCTTACATAGCCTACAGGGGTCAGGGGTTGAATCAAGGTTTACATCAGACAACATCACATGCTCGACAAGGACTTTGATAAAAAGACTCAAATAGCGAGCTTATGAACGGCTCAGAAGCACCCAGCTTCTACTTGATTATCGAACTCGGACGCTCATGTCAAATGCAGGGAGCCTTGCAGGGCCATTTCTTTCAGGCAAGTTGTTTCTGATCAATTAGCTCATACCTCTTCATATCTCTCTGCTATCTCCAGCCGTGATGACTAGCCTCGGGTGTGGAGATTTTTTTCGAAATCTTTTTCCATCTAACTTGCTGCCAAGGCTTTTTGGGATTACATGCTCACAAATTGTGTATTACTTTTGCACTTATCCTGGTGATCGTAGTTTTTTGAAAGCAGTGGTAACGTTGTTGACCTTCAAGACTTCTTTCGCAAGGCTAATGGGTATTTGGTGTTCACAGGTTGCAGTGCTTTTGTGAGTTCTTTATATACAACTTTTACGATGTTGGGATCTGAGTTCATAATCTCTATAAGTGTCCTAGATGTTGTGCATGTGGTTTGCATAGCGCAGACAGTGCACTATACCTTCATTATGGGGAAGATTGATGCAACTACAATAGCCCTACATACACCTTGGTTAGTCTAACGTTGGTCACTATCCATGAAAATTATCTTTTGACATGATACTTCTAGGGGGTCTTCAGTATGTGGCAAAACTCATTATTCTGTGTGTCAAGGTGAATGGTTGATGGCTGCCAGGTCCTTGCGATCATCAGTGTGGGTTACCATCCATTCTCACTGTAATTTCCCATTAACCATCGCACCCTAGGTTTTGATAACATCAGTAGTTCAGACGTATGTTCATATTATCTAACATCAGTCATCTTATCCAAGGTCCTTCTCAGCTTTTACGCATCTAGGATATATCTTCGTGAGCGCAAACTACACGGTTGCATTTAGGGCTATATGTACCCTATTCATTCATCGTCATTAGTTAGCGCTGGACATCGATGGCAAAAACGCCTTGTCATGCTTGTGGTATGCCAATATTTTATGGTACACTGATCCTCATCACCCCTCTGAGGTCATTCTCACAGCTCGCCACATCTATTGCTCAATTGTGTAAGGCTGAAGCTCTTTCTTCCGACCCCCATTGCTAACTTTCAGCCAGGCGCTGGACTAGGTGAAGGAAGTTCCTGGCGAATTCTTTATATTCTAACTCACATGGTACATCGCCTTAGTGATCAGCGCTTTTGAGTTTGTTTCATTTATTTGATATCAGTGGCATTGAGAATACTTAAACTGCCGTATAGCTTTAAAAATCCTTCATTCGACGTCACGAGGACTCCATTATCACGCGTAGGCTTTTTTTCACTTCTAAAAAACGCATACCCGGATCCTGGCTTACAACTTTTCCGGACGATTGAAGATCTCATACTCCGTCAACTTGGTTCTGGCCATCATTTGTGATTTGTCCATAAGTGTGTCCCTTTTCTACCTCCTGAATCAAATGCGTAGCGGATTCAAAAGGTAGTACTAGTTCGTATCCTTGACTTAAATCAAGGGTCTGCTCATGATGCTTCTATTATTAAGGTCTGAAAACGTAATCAACCGTTTGGTGGTCTTTAGGCCAGCTCATACAAATGATCTATTCTGGCGCGTGCATTGATGAACTTATAGTGTGGGAAATGGACTGTTGACAAGCATAGTTGCATCCTGTGGTCTTATGACTGTAAGAGATGTTAAATATGTACTTTGTTGTTGTCTGAAACGGCATGCTGACTCAAGTTCTACATCGTTCCTTCAAGTCTCCTTTTTACTGGTGCGGCTTCACGTACTAAATCTCTGAAATACCTTGTTGCCAACTCATGGGAGCAATCCTTATTAGTCTTTATCACAATCAGCGGGAAAAGTGCGTAATATGACATGGAAATGTTGATTTTGTTCCTCGAATTGACAGTGGCATCCAGTCTATGTCAATTCAATGCTAGTGAATATAGACCCCATGTTTCATGGAAAAATACTCTCTGATCATGACTTGTCGGATAAACTGCAGGTCATGTACGTCATTTCTCCAAGCATGTCGGCTACTAAGTTGTGTATGTAAACATGCAGGCTGAACTCTCGTACACAAGTACGGAAATTATTTGCAGAGTCTCGCGGAGAAGAAATGATTCCTCTTGAAGAAATTATAGTGACAGAACCGTAAGTGACAAATTCCATTCTTGATATGATAGATTCGACTGAAAGTATTGTCCCCCTGTTTTCATTGAAGGTCGTCTACAGACGGCAATGCCACTTGAATTCGTCCTCGTGAAATCCATGAACCTGGTCTGGAGTATCATATTTTCCATACTTGAGAGGATGGGAATAGTTTGTAAAAAAAAAGTTATTGCATGGACTCTTTCGATAGGCCTGGAACAGGGATCTGCTGCCGCAATAATCAAGTATCTGCTTTCCGTTACGCCATCAGGCGTCGTGTGTCCGAACTTGCGATCGACATGTGGAGTGAGTCATACAATGGACGGAACTGCAAGCTGAAAGAGAGGGAGTCTGTTAGAAATTTAGTGTCAAGGGCAAACGACGAGTACCGGCATCACTCAGCGGCCGGAAGCTGAGTTCTGCTGGGCGGCATACATGTTGATATCACTACAGCTGACGAACTCTGAGCCGGAAAATTCCAATACCCGACACTACAGGAACATCATTACAACAGTTAACTATGACCATCACTCTACCCCCCGCCTTAGCCCAGCATTGTGGTTTGCCGGCGGTATAAATAGAAATCATTCATTCATTCATTCACTACAGCTGAGAAGAGAAGACGGCAAGAAGTGACAAAGGATGAGATAAGCGTGATTAGCGCCCGCGGAGAAGGTAGAAAATTTACCGGGTGTAATTGAAGTGCTCGGGTGATGCCTTTGGATCATCGGAAGAGAAGCGTGATAAGATAAGGAGGAAGATAAGCAGCTAGGGTCATATGTCCCCCCGCTTCCATTAGGCAAGTCAACTGATGCACGTTGGTGACTGTTTCAACTTGTGAGGATACCTTTATGAGCTTGATTGATACCTTGCCGTACGATCGGACTCGGATTAGTAATCGGTAAAGCAGGTGACTCGACCGGATAAGGGCGCCGTTGGGGAAAGTGACGGAAAGGGCTCTTGACTCTTGCCCACGACCACCGACACTGCACTTCACTACGACGACTTATTATATCGCCGCTGTTGCATTCACTTGTAACAGCTATCTTATCTATTGTTTCCTTAGACTTCTTTGTATTGTTTGTGACTCGGACAACATCTCGGACGGACTCTGACTCACTTGACTCTTAAATTCGAGACTAATTCATACACTCGCGTTAATGCCCGCCCGCTCCAGCAAGAATGGCAGAAACATTCGCAAGCCCATTGTCCCAGAACAGCTCGTGGTTGTTGCCCCAGAGACGGCAGGACCTCCTATAACGTACGTTGGCGTCTATTTCTCGATCTTATTACATTCAATGCAACGTGGAGACCTGCCTGTACCCGCAGTCTCAACAAATACATGTTACCAACCACATTTCTCTCATTCTCAACCACATTTCTCTCAGACTCAACCATGCCATCTACCCATCTCCACCTGAATCTTTTACCTTTGACTAACGCGCCCTCTGTGTTCAGCCGCTCGCCCAGCCCACCACGGGGCTTGCTCGAAATCCCATATCTCGAAGATGACTCTGATGTACCTCCGATTCCGATACCCGTGCCTCTAAGTCAGTCGCCTCAGTTTGCTTCTAAAGGAGAGGAATACGTCGCTTTTCAAGATACGGACCAGAAATTACAGCAAGTGTCCGATTTTGATGATATTGCCGTGCTCTCCACTGTGCGTCGACCGACAGTTAGCCATATGTATACCGCCCCCGCCGCTGTAAATCATTCCTCTCTTCCTCAATCTCAGCATCAATCTCGACACGTCTCGGAACCTGAACCACCATCCCACCACGCGCACAACCCCTTCTCATATGGCTACGCACGCCCGCCCCCTTCCCACTCTTCCTCTCCCATATCCCGTACTACCGCCTCAGGCTTGGCACGCACAATGCGCGCAGCCGTCTCCCCAGTCCGAGCGACGATGAGCCTTGCGAAGCGGCCTGCGATTCCTGTTGTCGATCTCGGGAATGTGGCGGCGGCAAGTGGAATTGAACATCGTGTTCTGGGTCCAACGTTGGAGGAAGATGGGACGCGCCGGGAGCAAGTGTTGTGGGCGCGGTGGGATGGTGTTTCTTGGAAAGACGGGTAAGTATTCCGTATTTTTTAACTTCCTTTCTCCATTCAATGTTGATTCGTGCTCGGTGCTCGATTCAGTCGTCACCCTAGAACAACTCGCCTCCTTTTCATCGCTTACCCTTCTACACTCCGCATATGGGACACGACGGATTTGGAGAATGTGAGCGAGGTGCTGAGATTACAGATTCCGTCTCTGGATCTTGGATCTCGGAATGGAGTTCCGACTGGTTTTGAGGATGGTTTTGGGGACGGGAGTTTTCAGGATGAGGAAGAGGAAGAGAGTGAGGTGAGGCTCGTGCATGCGAGTGTGTTGCCTTCAGGAACTGCCAAAGAAGGGGAGGACAAGCCTTGGATTGGACTCGCGTGAGTTTACTTTTTCTTGGCCTCTTTTACTTTTTGGCGGTTGTATACGTTTTTGTGTGGCGACCAGACTGCATGGCTCTGCATGACGTCATCATAATTCATTTCCGACTCAGCATTGGATTGAACCACTCACCCAATACCTAGATTCACCACTGGCACATTCATAATTTATTCACTCAATTCACACCGCGTCGTTACGCGTTTCAACGTCGGTCAACCCGCGCATAGGATAGAGTCGTTTGAGGCTAGTGAGGATGTCATCGTCGTCGTATGTCGTGTTATCCCCTCCCGCATTGCCTTGTTATGGCTCAACTTTAACGTCGACATCGACAGAGCACGACATGTCCACCGACTCTCCACGTATTCTCCGCGAGGACGTTCGTCCTGCTCATGGCGATCCCGGGTACGCGCCTCGCGCTGTATGTGCCTCCGTCTCCTTCTCTCGGTGTTGGTATGGGCATGGGCATGGGTATGGGGCCGACGCCTGCGTCGGGCAAGGCGAAGACGATGCTGAGCAGTGCGTTCGGGAGTGCGTTGGGGAGTTTGGGGCAGCAACACCAACACCACCACCAGCAGCAGCGCGGCAATAATAGCAACGGTAATGGCAACACGGGAAGATTCACGAATGATACCATGTACGATACGACGGCGAACTTTATGCACACCACCACCGGAACTTCGGGAATCGGTAAGAACGACGATACCGACTACGTCGATCAAGATGATGGATCGTTATACACGCCTATACCTGACCCGAAACCGGTATACGCACTCTCGCGACGCTTGCTTGCGTATGCGTCGGTGAGACCTAGTAGCGCTGCTGGGTCTGTGTCACACTCTCATCAGCAGTCGACGAGCTCA
>QGOB01000797.1:0-42915 GCA_003313055.1 Termitomyces sp. MG145
AAGCAAACAGTTCATATCAAGAATAGTTGAATATCAAAAATGTAGTCCAAAGAATTACTATAAAAAAAATATCATCAGCAGCTGTGGGCTGTCTAACAGACCTCCTCCTATATACATATTGATAAGATCAATCATCAGAGCTTCTTCTCACAGTATCAGAACAGGGGAAATGCTTAAAGCTTCAGGTTTAGATGAGAGGTCAAAAAGAAAGAGAGGTGCGATGTTTTTGATCAGTTGATTGATCATCATCATCAATTGTTGATGCACAGGAAATGGCCGAAATTTGAAGCCAGCAAACTTATGTAATTTTGTTATGTTGGCCTTAGAGAAACACACAGACTATGTGATACTCTGGAAATGGTGCCAAATGATAGGATGAACATTATATAGGTGCCTAATATACACAGATTTATATAAAATAAAGCCTTCGAGGCTACAGCATGAAAACAGCCAGACATTACATAACCTGCTGACCAATTTTACATAATCTTAGTCAGAAATGCAGGAGCTAGCTTTTGGTCGCCCCATTATTAGAGCCATCAAATTCCCATGAAACAGTCACCCCATTCTTTATAGATTTTCAGCATTAAGAACAGGTAAAGGTGGCTGCATTGGATTTTGTAAAGGACCATTTCTAAGTGCAGAAGCAGGGAGAGGTGGCACTATTCTCAGCACAGAATTTTGTGATAGAGCATTCCATTCCTCAGGCAGATGAGTTTTAGAAATAGCTACAGCTAGCTGAGCTGGCATTATTCTAGCTCCTCATGCAGAAGCAGGTGGAGGTGTTACTGCTCTCTGGACAGGAAGAGGTAGTGATGGCATCATTCCAGGTACAGGATTCTGGAATGGAGCATTTCATCCTTCAGGCAAATGAGTTTCTCAAATGACCACAGAAAAAAGGTCATCAGCAGCAAGAGACTGTCTAGCAGGCCTTTCTGTAGAGCTAAAAGCACTGACCATTCCTTTCTCTAATATATTCTTCCCTTTGAGCATGGTTGCCCAGATATGGAGATGGCTTTTTATCTCAGTAATGAAGAACTTGTCTAGACAGGTTTTACCAACTCACAATCTGTGGCCACTGGCTAACTAGAGTTCTTGGTTGTGCAAGAAAGGCTCCATAATGCAACTTGTTACACTACCTTTCCAGACCATATAATATCAATCATTACATTTGTATTTTGGATGATAACAAATGAGCTAATGGGGTGGTAGCAAGACCTTATTCTAAAATATAGCAAGCCTTATTTCAAGCAGCTGATAAAGACAAGTTCTAGTGAAACTGAGTTGCTTATTTTGTGTAAAGAAATTACTGTACAAAAGAGAATGGGCTGTTTACCATAATATGGAGTAATTGCACCTCATCTGGACAGTGCATTGTTTGGCACTCTTCATGCATAATTTTATGTCTGGATCCCAAGGAAATTCCACCTGCTGAGCCTTATCAAATGCTATTCTGACAATCTGTGAACCACTGTCTAATATTGCCTCAACCTTTCCTTGCCCATTGACTAATGGATTTAAAGACCTCAAGACTTGTAAATCTCTGGCCACATATACCAGAGATACAAAAGTACTAGATACCAAAATTAGAGATGCTCAAAAAACTGTTGCAATGAGTTAATATTTTAAAGTGGCCATTATTCCATCAGTTTTGATTCAAATTACATAAGCTTGAATGTGATCTGTAGCTACAATGCTATAGTATTTTATATAACTTAACTAGAAATTTAAGTACTTCCAATCTTCTATACCAATGTCATCTTTTAAAATGTATGAAACCTTTGGACAGTTTTTTGAGCCACTGTACCACTGTATCAGCTGATCCCATGCTCCAACCATAGATGGACTCTGCAGTTTGATTAGTACTCAGTTCCACCCTAAC
Source organism: Termitomyces sp. MG145 (assembly GCA_003313055.1). NCBI lineage: Eukaryota > Fungi > Basidiomycota > Agaricomycetes > Agaricales > Lyophyllaceae > Termitomyces > Termitomyces sp. MG145. Next base: position 1,883 of record QGOB01000797.1, read on the forward strand.
TCTAGGTGAGATGTGAGGAGGATCTTGAGGTTAAACACCTATGTTCCATATTGTCATCACAAGACTGAGGGACAGACAAGATACTGCTCTTAGCATTGGCAAATGCCTATGCCATAGTCTTGATGTCCTGTTGAATAGCCTAGGTATAACTTTTGAATTCTTTTCCTATGGCCAAAACTGGATCCTGAAGGCTAGCCAGCTTCTCCTCAGCCTCCCCACTCTCTTCTTTGAACTTCACCTCCTTGCTGCTATGGGTAGAACAGAATGACAGAGACCCTATAAGCAGAGATAGACAACCTTAGACATTATAACATCTTAGTATGTACCAAGAGTAGAGGTAGACATTAGTAAATGTATATGAATAGTAATGTGTCATCATAAGATATGTACTTGCACCTCAGTGATGAATGGAAGACTGAGGTGTTGTAAAGAAGAGTAACAAAAAATACTGGAAATGATTATGTAAATATACAACCATATTTAGTAATCATCAACAACCTGGAGAGGTCAAGAATAGACTAAGGAGAAGGAGAATATAGCCTAGGAATGCTAGAGAACTTCTTAGAAAAAGAGGAAAAGTTTTAGGAATGATGTTACTAGGGAAAAGCTCCATCATGCCATATGAATGTTTTACATGGTGCCATATAAATGATCATTATGGAAAATGTTCTAGAAATGATCTGGAACAAGGGAAATTGGTGTAAGAAAGCTTAGGAAAGGTTGGAATAAGCTCTGAGATTAGAGAGTTAGAGAGTACTTGGTATGTTACAGAACATATGATGTACTAAGACCTATCAAATACTCTAAAAGACAGAAGTGAAAGAACTGGCTCAGGAAAAATAAGAACATAAATGATTAGAAGAGAATCTTAGGATTGATATTGGAAACTATTTCAAATATCTAGGATTCAGTACTTTGGTTTTCTGGTAAGCAGAAGAACATTTTCATAGAAAGATCAAAAATCTGGAAACTAGTGGATCTGGAACTTGTTAATTGAGATTCAAAACATTATGTCAAATAGAATATGAACAGTCAAGGTCAGATGGATAAAATACAGGCCTCTGGAAGGTGGCAACTAAATTGGGAACTAGTATTTCCTTCATTCTCTTGAGAACATATATGTAAGTAAAATAATATAAATAGTGTTCAGATAGGCCTGGAATCATTAGGGAATGAGTGGATAAAGGCTTGGTAGTTTCCCAGGGAGTGATTTGCTTAGGCTGGCATTCATTAAGAAACCTCTACTTTAGTTTTCAGACTTATAGTCAGGAAACACTTATATTATATAAATACAATAACAGTTTATTTGAATGATTTAGTGTGATTGACTGGCAAGCTCCAGAATTACAGTATTCTGCTTTAGCAAGTACTACAACATTGTGCTCAACAGCCTCTCCATTCTTTCTAGATCTAGCAATAGACCCACTTAGTGACGTGAAAGAGTGCTGCACTCAACCCAAACACTATCCAAATAACCAGTCCCCAAGTCTTTGCACTGCCCAACAATATTGAAACAACTGGAATTTGTGCTGAACATGTTGAAGAATCAAAAGAAACCTTTCAGAAGACTTAAAACACTTCAGAATCCAGGAAATCCTCTGCTTCTTGCAATCACACATGCCAAAATTTTTTAGTTGGTCTCCTCCAATATAATACCACCAAATATAACTATGGACAATGTTGAAGAGCCAATGTTATCTAGTCTGCATTCATTGCCAAAATTTTAAACATCTTAGGACCTAGTGGAATTGAAATTGAGGACATCAAATAACAGAACTGTCAATCATGCCTTAGCTGCTAGCAAGAATGTTTCAACAGTTAAAGAAGCCTTATCTAGCACCAAAAATGATGACTGAGCATCTGCCATTAATGCTGGACTCAATCAAATCAAAGAGCTTGGCACCTAGGATGTTATTGAAGCCCTAGCAAACATTAATACCATCTTTTGCTAGTAGATGCTGTGTTGAAAATGTAGTGCTGATGGCAAGATAGTGGGCTACAAAGCCCAACTAGTGGCTAAAGGTTTCAAACAACAGTTTGGCATCAACTACACCAATACTTTTGCCTCAACTATTTGTAGTGCCACTCTGTAAATCCTCCTTTCAATTGCAGCATCACACAATGCTGTAATTAAGGAAGCTGATGTCAAGGACATGTACCTTGATTCTTCACTCAAGGACAACAAAATCATCTACATGTAATTTCCTCCTTTTTACAATTGTTTCTGAGATCTACCCCCAGAACTCCAAAGTCTTTTCTATTCTTTTTGGCTGACTGCCTTCTTTGCCAGCATGGGCTTGGCAGTTTCTTCATCTGGCTACAGCATCCTGGTCTTTGGCAATTCAAGTAGCACTTTGATCAAGAGTTGATGTTATTCTACCATGTTCTCCACTACTTCCTGTTGTACAAGACACTGCTGCCTCATGGAAAAGGGTCATCTTATAGCCACCTTGATCTTCCACTTACTGGTAATGTGCTACTTTTAGTCATAGCTGCCATGCAGAAAACAACCAACCAGGCAGACTAGAGTATATACAAAACAGAAAGTGTTAGCAATATTTTGAAAGTGAGAAACAAACATGAGTCACTAGCAGTGGAAACTTAGCAGATGAAAAGAAATGATGATAACAATGAAAGTAGAGGTGTTGGAGAGGAGAGCACAAACAGTAGAGGTATTATGGTGATATGACCCATCTCGTGCTGACAGCAAGATAACAATAATTCTAAGACATCAAACAATGCCAGCTGATCTCAACTTATCTAATCAGATCTGCCTCTATTTAATCCAATCCCACAACATCTAATTGGGAAAATCAGGTGATTCTGCCTTACAGCCATAATCAAATCTCTCTTAATAAGAGCAAATGCTACTAACAACTTAACAATAGGATTGACTTTGGATGACACTGCTTTCCATGGCCTCCTAGCTGACATATTTAGCAGCCTCCACAATCTTGGAGATTGTACAAGCCCAACCAGGATTATTCATCATTTATATTATTAGTTTTCCTCTTGTTTAGTAATGGCCCCCCTTGACATGTGTTTTTCTACTTTTTCAAATTGGCAGCCAAGACCACAGCCCCCTGTACCTAGTGGGCAATTACTTCCTTGGGTTGCAGTGTTGTTATTAGTATAAATATCTCATTACTGAGCTACTAAAAAAAAGAATATAATGTTCCATCATAGCTACCCTTAGCTTGCACATTACATCCCAGAGCTAAAAGTCCTGCATAAAAAGACCCATAATGCCTCAGCCAACTACTTTTGTTAGCTTAACACCTCTCTGCTCTCATTTTTCTATTGCTTCTTGCCTTCTGCTAAGCACCTCCTGCTAATGACTTGTGTTCACCTACTCCTGATGCCACTTTCTACTAGCTCTTTTCCAGAATTATGGAACCCCATTGTTTCCAGTCTGTACACTATGGCCCTTCAGGACTTCACAGCCATGGCTTGAGTTTTGGCTCCACTCACTCTCAGAAGGGAAAACCAAAGCTCAAGAACTGTATCAGGGACTCAAGAAATCAATACATTTCTCATCTCAAACTCTCAATTCAGATCTGCAATTCTCCCTCATTTCTCATCAAACCAGCAAGCATTGAATTAAGGGATTGGGAAAGTGAGTGATAAGAGTGATTACCCAGGGTTAATTTGGGTCATTTGAGTCAAGATAATCAAACCTTTTGGCTCATCACACTAGCACAATTGGCCCTGGCCTTTGGCCACCATTTCCTTTGTCCTTGTAGCCTCTCATTGTCACTAATCAGTTATAAATACCTGCAGGTGCACATACAAGTTCCTTGTTGTCTCACACTGTGCTTGCAGGTAAGTTTCTTTATTATTCATTTACTCTTACAAGTCATCTCACATTGCACTTGCAGTGCACCAATCTGGATACACATTACATCATGGTGTCTTCATCAGTCTTTCTAAGCATGTGCCTGTGAATGCATGCCCTCTCAGACTCTACAAGCTCCAGATGGACATTTTGTGAGAGCTTCTTTAAGCCTCCCAGACACTACTATGACTTCAGCTGATGCATCAATGATGGATGAGCTCAGCATGCTGTGTGATTCCCACACAGAACTTCATGGCATGATGCAGGACCTGCTAGCCTAGCTAGGTTCAATGCTTCCATGACAATGCCCTTACCCCCCTCCACTAATCCAGCACCACCACTCTCAGTACCAATTGCAGGAACTCCATTTTTACTGCCCATTCCAGGCTTTGGCATCAATAGTGCATCTTCCACTGCTTCTCTCTCCCTTTGCACCAATTTCTCCTACATCAATATGGCAGTCATTGCAGCTATCATTGGACACAAGTTCAAGGCAACAGATCTACACAAACTTGACACCACTAATTGTGATAAAGAAACAGCATATACATTTAATGGGGCAACAAATCAATTCAAAGTAAGCAACAGGGTGGCCAAGGAGTACAAAACTCCTTTCTCAGTCATTATCTCCCTCCAAACCTACTTTGACATCCTAGCATTTCATGTAAACAATGTGGCAGCAACCAGCTCATTCATTCTTCAGCTACATGGCTCACTTGGTAAAATTAGTGGCAGAATACAAATAGTTGGTGGTATACAATTACCACATGGCTTTCTTCAACTGTAGGAGAGCAGAAATGGCAGCAGGCAATTTTTCACAGTGGGGGAACCTGGATAATGATATCCTTTCTGAGCATGTCCTTGCTCATCACAAGGCCTTGCCAACAAAACCATCAAATCCTAGAACCCTATCTACAACTGGAAAAAGCTGCAGAAAGTTCAACAATGGATGCTGCCCCAACAATCCATGCCCTTGGAGTCAACCTCACATATGCTCCACATGTGGGAAAGCAGACCACAGAAAACACCAGCATAAGGATTAGGCAGAGGGCTGACAAGTCTTTGTCCACAAGCCCCTATGCCTTGCCTAGGGCCCTTGTCAGGCTCTTCACTTACATCCTTTGGTTTTTTAGCATTGGTTCCCCTTGATCCCTCTCTTCCTCTCCTGCCTTCTCACCCCAACATTGCTCCCCACACTAATGCACCACTTCCTGATTCTACCCATTTTCCCTGCATCCACTCAACTCTCAACAAGAAAGCATAGGCCCATTACTTACAAGAATATCCAGACCCAACCAATATCTCAATAATATGTACTAGTGCTGACATTGGGTTCACAGTAGACCACTTCATAAGCTATGACTGCATCAACATAAAGTCTACCCTTGCAAAAAAGTTGATGATTGACATCTTATCCAATGACATTGCATCACAGGTGGATAAGGGCTGCACTCATGGCCTATTCACATCCCTCTCATTCTCCAACTTTCACACATTGCCCCATTGGGGCAGTCTCTCAAAAACACTCATTGAAACTTTGCTGCATCTACCACCTCTCATGGCCACAAGGCAGCTCTGTGAATGATGGTATTCTAGACTTCAAGGCCTCAATTGTATATGACATGATTGATCATGCAATCAACAACTTGATGGCATCTGGACCAGGCTCCATGATGCTCAAGCTTGATCTTGAGTCTGCTTTCCACCACATCCCAGTTTGCCAATGAGACTGGCTACTGCTAGGCTTTGACTGGCTGGGAAAATACTACCATGACCTTGTACTCACATTTGGTGCACAACTCAGCACCTTACATCTGTAACCTACTTGCTGAAACACTGCACTGAATTCTCTAGCACAACATCCATACTCATATTTGTTATTACTTAGATGACTTTCTCAGCAGCTTTCACTCATGCACACTGGCATCACTTGTCAGCAATGCTCTCACATGGGCTCTGGTCCTTGGCAAGCAACTTGGCCTCATGCTCCAACCTTCAAAAATTGTTGGCCCTTACTATGACAATTGAATTTCTTGGTTTTAGAATTGGACTCCATTGCAATGGAAGTTTGTTTGCCTCATGACAAGCTCATATACCTCCAGGAACTCACTACATCATGGAGTACCCACACTAGATGCACTTGCCAAGGACTGGAGGAGCTCACAGACTTCCTGCAGTTCACTTCTCAAGTCATACCTATCTCTCAAGCATTCTTGGAAGTACTCTATGATTTTGAAGCTACATTTTCCTCTGATCCATTCACCATCTGCCACATTCCTTGCACTGCTTGCAGTGACATTGCTTAGTGGAATACTGTTGCCACAAGATGGAATGGCATTTGCCTCATCTCACCAGACCACCCCCACATCAATATTTACACCAACACAAGTGGAGCTAAGGGTATAGGAGGATACTTTGGCACTGAGTGGTTCTCAGCACATTGCCATCACCACCTCCATCCATGCTCATTCATATCGAGGTCAAGGAGATGCTGGCAGTCATTCATGCAATCCTCTGCTGGAGTACATCTTTCAAAGGCTGCCATGTCATCTTCCACATTGAAAACAACACAGTGTTAAATGCAATGTACCACAAATCAATACACTTTCCACCAACCATGAAACTCCTAAAGCACATGATAGCCTTGGCCTGCCATCTTGACTTTTCTTTTTCCTCTGAGTGGCTTTTTTTGACTGAGAATTCAATTGCTGACACTGCCTCTTGTTTTGCATATTCCCATTTATTTGCTATTGCACCTTGGCTCAATCAGAAACCCACCTCAAAGCAGATCCAGCTTGGTGGTACAAACAAAACTGTCACCACCTTAGAATTGTTGCCTTCTACCTTTGGCATGGCCCTTGCTTCCAGCATAAGGCAAACATACTCAACAGGTCAAAAGCAATTTATTCTCTACATGCAGCTCAATAGTCTCTACAATGCCAATAGATCTATCCTTTCAGCCTCACAACTAGCCATCCTCTCCTGGGTTGCAAGCCTCAGCCTCCAAGTTCAGCCCAAGACTATCAAGGCTTACCTAGCCTCAGTGCATTCTCTCAATGTTAATACAGACTTATCCTTTACTACACTCAAGTCCCTCCTTGTTCAAAGACTACTCAGAGGTATTAAGTGCTGTCACAGTGAGCAAGATTGATGTCCAGTCCAGCCTATCGCCCTCCCAGTCCTCACCACCTTCCTGGCACAGCTCCAGCCCAGGTGTCACTCCAGGCCATACTAGCATTTATGCCACCTGATGCCTTGCCTACTGAGGGCAGCCAGTTCTTCCCCAACTTTGAGTCTGCCATGTAAATTCACCTCACTCTCCCCACCTCCAAGACCAATCACTTCAGAAAAGAATTTACCATCACTGAAGCTGCCACTCCTGGCTGGCCATCATGCTCAGTTTCCACTCTCAAAGTTCTATTCTTAGAGCTCCTCCATGACAGTGATGCACCTCTTTTTGAGCAGCTGGATGGAAGAGGGCTATCTTACACATACTTTACCAAAGAAATACATGATGCCCTTGCTCTTGCAGATATCAACCCAGCTCTTTATGCAGGCCACAGCTTCAGACACAGTGCTGCTTCTACCCTGCAGCAGCAGAGTACCCAGATTACAAAATTCAACTCCTCTCCTTGGTCAATGTCAAAGTAATGCCTACAAACTTTATATTGAAAACAATCTCATTAGGATCCTTCACCTGTCTTCCCTCCCTCACATGGCTCATCCTCATTTGGCCCCTTTCAAGGCCTGAGTTTTAGCCTCACTTGCTCTCCAAAGGGAAAACCAAAGCTCAGAAATCAATACATTTCTCATTTTATACTCTCAATTCAGATCTTCAATTCTCCCTCATTTCTCATCAAACCAGCATTCAATTAAGAGATTGGGAAAGTGAGTGATGGAGAGGGTTGCTCAGAGTTAATTTGGGTCAAGATAATCAAACCTTTTGGCTCATCACACTAGCACAATTAGCCCTGGCCTCTGGTCACCATTTCCCTTGTCCTCTTAGCCTCTCATTGTCACTAATCAGTTATCAGTTATAAATACCTGCAGGCACACATACAAGTTCCTTATTGTCTCACACTCTCTTGTAGTTAGCTTGAGTTCCAGCCCTGCTTGCTCTCAGGAGGGAAAACTGAAACTCAAGAACTGTATCAGGACTCAAGAAATCAATACATTTCTTTCCTACAATTCATGTGCAACTTATCACCTCAAATTCTTCTCATCTCAAACTCTCAATTCAGATCTTTAATTATCCCTCATTTTTCATCAAACCAACATTGAATTAAACCTCCTGTCCTTGCCATACTTAGCTGGCACACTACAAAGAGCTTGAAATTCTTATTCAAAAAAGACAAATAATGCTCCAGCCATTAGCACTAGTTAGCTTAATGCTGCTTTTGCTCTTTGTTGGCTTAACACCTTTTTGCTCTCATTGTTCTCACTGTCTTTTGCCCCTTTGCTAAGCACTTCTCACTAGCAACCTTGTGTTTGCTCCCTTTGCCCCAAAACTTTGCTAACATTTCTTTGTTTAGATACTGTGACCTTAGCAGCTTTTTGCAAAACCTAGTCCATCTTCAATTCTCATTAACAAACCTATTGACTTATGCACATTATATGGAACTTGCTTGCAACCCCATATATATCAGCTACTAACAATTGTCTCCTACTCTGCCAAGTTGGTAGTTTCCTGCATGGCAGCTAGGACTGAAAGTAGTCCATTAATGGTCCACTGGAAACTATGTGTGCATGCAGAAACAAGTGGCTGGTGTTAACTGCCACAGCTCTTCAGGCCAATGCTAAGGCATAGAAACTGAAACTTGTGTGTTTGAACCCCAACTGCAAGTGCATGGGCCATGCCATCAAGAACTGCTGCTGGCATAGTGGCAGAAAGGAAAGTCAATTTCCACAGAGCTTCTGAAACCACAATTTGGCCCTTGCTGCCCTGTTGGCCACCAAGGCATCAGCTCCAGATACCCCCAGTACTATGGCAAATCTGGTCAACACATCCACATCACATGTCTTATATGTCCTCCTCACAGATGTTGCATCTAAGTCCCCTGCTGTACTGGGCACTGCAGACCACATCACAACAACAGCTGATATGGTTGACCTATATGCCATGCAAGCCAGCAGCACAATGCCTACCTATGCAGACTTTAGGGCAAGTGATTACTGTTTTGTGAAGTGCAAGGCTTTTGTGGACTATGAGGCTCTGAGTGCATCCCACAAGGGCTAGTCTGTGCCAATAGGTGGTGTTTTCCACATTGTGAGCCAGGGTACAGTCCAAAAGATGACCAAGACAGCAATGGGGATGTCAGAGCTCATATTTAGGCAAGCACTTCACACACCTGGCCTTGCTGCCAACCTCATGTCCATGGGCAAGTTCAACAAGGTGGGTTTTACTTTTACATTTACTAGTGGCTGAGCAGTCTTCTAGGATGTAAATGGGCATGAGATGCTGATAGGCAAACAAGAGAAGGGCATGTACCTACTTATGGACCTGAATGCAACTGCCTCTGTAAAAGCCATGTCTGCATCATCTAAGTCAAACCCAGTGGGGATTGACCTGTGGCACCATTAGTTTTGTAATGCAAGTGTCAAGAGCATATATAACATTGTGTCAAAGATTCTAGTTGATGGCCTCAAGATTAAAGGCCCAGGAAGGACAATGGATCTGTGCAAAGACTCTTGAGACCCTCCATAACCAGTGTGTGCATATTGATATGTGGAGGCCTGCATTGATGGCATCCTTGAGCAGAGCATCATACATGATGCTAGCTATTGACAGAAGAACTCCCAGACTTACTAGCTACTTTTTATCCTAGAAGGATACTGTAATGACTCTGACCATATTCAGATCCTATTATGCAAAATCTGAATGGTGCATGAGTTGCAAGCTGCAGGCAGTCAGGATCAATGCTAAGATGAAGTGAGTTAACTTGCAATGGATTGCATGCTGCAATGAGAGTGGCATACACATGAATATAGTTCCTTACACCTATGAATGGCCTTGTAAAATGCAGCATATGCACTGTCATCAAGGGTGTCTGCTACTTGCTGAAGGAATGTAGCTTGCCCAAAAGTCTGTGGGCTGAGGCTGCAGTCACTCAGATCATCATGTGTAATCTGATCCTGTCCTCATGCCACCCTGACCTTGTGCTTGAGGAAGGATGGTCAGGTAAGTACTGGAGAGTGAATTTCATCTGCCCTCTTAGCTACATTGCTTTTGCCAAGGTACCTGAGGAGCTGATGAGGTTCACACTGGATCCAAGGCCTGTCAAGTATGTCCTGGTCAGATACTGTGACAATGGCTACTGACTATACAACTGCAGGTCATGTACAATTGATACATTGTGTGATGTTGTCTTTGACAAGAATACTGGCCACTGCTTGCTAACAATCATCAGTGACAAGAACAATGACTTAGTAACATCAACACCTCCTCTGTCAAACCAAACCATCCTAGTGTCCTCACTACAAGGCAGCCAGTTGCTCCCTGTATCCACAATGATGATGGCTCACTTCACAGTCCATGTGCAACTGATCCTGATCACCCTAGTACAACCATCTCCTTGGTGCCTGGCACTTTACTGCCAGCTGGCACATTGCCTGAGCCACAAGCCCTGCCACCAACCAATGTCCTGCCCAATCCACAGCAGATGGCTGCACCACACAGGTCAGAACAACTGGCAAGCTGAATTCTGGCTAAAGCACTGCAGTAATTTGGAGAGTTTTTGTTTCTAATTAGTTTTTCTCATGTATTACATAAAATCTATTTTGAGAAACAAAAAAGAAAAAGTTAAACAATTTCAATGCTTTTCCTTGGGAAAAACAATTTCTTTTTCTTTTGATTTTTCCTAAGATACAGATAGAAAAAATGAATAATGTAAGTAGAAAAATATTCAAATACAGAAAAGGTAGTCAGTAGAAAAGAATAAAAAGAACAAGCCATTCAGTCAGAATAGAAAACAATATGAATTACAATACCTAAAGGGAATGTGATAATACTGAGTATTACAGTCTACAGCTGAGAAGCAACAAGAGCAGAAATGATGGCAATACTGCCAGCAAGCATGGTCATGATAGTAAAAATAGCAATTATTGTGACAATGAGCAAAAGGACTTTAGGGACCTATTTGGATAAAAAAAAACTCAAGGACAAGGAGCCTGAAATGAGAGTGTGGCACTCATGTTAACAATGAACAGTATAATAAGATAACTTGAGACCAAAAGGGTTGCAATAACAATTGAGACAATGAATACCACAGACATGTACTGGTCCAACTCCACATGAAAATGGGTTCAGCCTCTTCTCTGCCTTGCACTTGATATCCCACAACTTGGTCTTGGTAATCTGCCTCAAGCCCAAATTGGAATACAGCCCTTGGAGCTGAAGAAACTTGCTGCTTGAGGGCTGTGTGGTGGAGGCAGAGGTGGATGGATGTGCACTGAGGAATGCAGAGTGGGTGAGCCTGTTGGCTTTGCACTTGTAGCATTTGCACTCAAGAAGGTCTTTGACATGCTTGACATCCTTTGGAGGCACAAAGTCATAGGAACCATGGGTCATGGAGTACTTGAGTCCATTGGCTTGTTTGTAACTCTTGTTGCAGCTGGGTTGAGGGCAGGAGAAGGGTTTGGAGAAGGCATGGGGTAGGGAGTGTGGGCTGGAGTGTGGGCAGGCATAAACAAGTTGGGATGGTAGAGGAGGCAGGGGTGGTGTTGGTGTTTGTGCTAAAGGGAGTGAGGGCATTCCCTGCAAAGCACAGCTACAACCTTCCACACCCTCAGGTATCTGCTGCCCAGAAAAGCAAGTCATTTTCAGCCTCTATTACATAAGCCCCATCTTTGTGGCAAATTCCATCCAGAACTATTCTGCAGCCAAACCTCCCACACAAGATTCCACCTGTGCAAGGATTGCCTCAACCTCAGCAAGCTCCACTAATCAGGATGACAGTGCAGGGCCTTTTGCCTGGTTACTTGAGTCTTCATCATGAGGGAAGGAATGTTCACTTTGGCAACAAGGTGGCTTGGCATATGATGACTCTCTCAAGCACAATCATATTGGGACATAATATGGTTGTTAAATAATTTCAAGTTATTTATGTCCAAGCACAGAATGAGTCAATGCTAGATGATGAGCAATTCCAGCGGGGAAGCCAGATTGCCTGTAAATTACAGAGGAGGGGGAGGAGTCATTGAGTCATCCCAGATGACTGACAGAGAGCTTGGGTAGTCCCAGAGCTCTGGAGAATCTGCAAACTCCTTCCTCTTGGCCTCACTCTCAAGCTCTTTAGCCCTCTTTCCCATAATACCCTTTGCAATCAGATCAGCACATGCAGGAGTGATAACCTAATAAAAGACATCAATTTCCAGCCATTATAGAGAGACATCTCACTTACTTGTAAAGAGATGTCATCTGGAATTTCTCCATTTTGTATAATCAAACAAACAAATTGGAATTCTTGTTGATTCTGACATGCATGACAAGACACCAAGAGTGCAAGCTTTCTAGCAAACATTGATTGAAAATTATGCATATAAGGATCTGATTGCAAGGAAGATGCACCCTTCACCCAAATATTCTCCAATCATACTCTTGCTGAGCTCATCAGTTGTAAGCAGGAACCTTACTATATTAGCTACTTGTTTTTTGGAAAGACAGACAACAAAGAGTTTTAATTTTGGCTGTCCCACGCAACACAAGAGGCAATTTGCCTTGGCTTGTCTTTGAGCATGTGTTATTGTTAAATAATTTGAAGCAATTTCAAGTCATTTATGTCCAAGCACAGAACAAGTCAATGCCAGACAATGAGTAATTCCAGTAGGGAAGCCAGATTGCCTGTAAATCACAGAGGCAGGGGAGGAGTCATTGGATAATCCCAGATGACTGACAGAGAGCTTGGGTAGTTCCAGAGCTCTGGAGAGAAGAAAGAATGCTGGGTCATCCCACACATTTGCAACCTCACCAGTTGATGTTTGGCTAGAATATCTCTGCCACACATCACATGCTATTTCTTGCCAGAAGTTACAAATGGAGAGAGGAGATTTATAGAAAGAATCTACAGAACTGAAAAGAGGCTACTCAATGTGTCAAGTAATGTGCTTCAAGAGAATCACAGAGGTAACCAAGATACACTGAACTCATTGTGTCCAACAAAGCACAAGATTCTTATTGATTAGGCACCTGAGTATTCTTGTGTGTATTTTCTCTGTTAAGTTCAGAATTTGTCTACAACACTTGTATGTACTGCCTCATGCCATACAAAATGACTACCATAGCTTTTCTTAAGAAGTTGATGTCCTACCAGCACAATATATTTTGTTCATATTGTTCAAAATTACTACTGTAGCTTTGCCCAAATTCTACAAGATTATCTCTCCTCATATGCTTTTCACCATGTCTAAGGCTACTTGGCAGCCAATGTAAACAGCTTTTCTAAGCATTTAATCTTCAGAGGATGAGGCAGGAAGGAATGGTTCTGGCATAGAGGGCATGTGTGGAAATCAGCTCCTTTCCACCAACATGCAGCACACTTGAAACAGAGTATATGTCCACATGAAAGAATGTTCAGGGAGTAGTTAGCAAAATTAAGTAAGGAAGTGGGGAGTTGACTCATAGAGTTAAGTCAACAATTGTTTGATAGCAAACATTGCAAATGACAACTTCCTTTGACTTGTCAACAATCTGCCATACAATATCAATATTCAGTAAATGAAGCTAGACAGTAGAAACAATGTACTGGAGCAAGGTGATCCCTTGTGGCCTTGACAGCTGCAAGTTTCATTTTCTAGTTAATGAGTTTGGTTGTGATTGCTTCCAGGCAGTTTTGCTTGCTAAGTAATTGGGATCTGAGGATTTCAGAGTTCCAGAGAAATGATAGTGCAAATGTCTCATTGAAAGACAAAACATAAATGGATGCACATGTATAGCTTCATCCCTTTCCTGTTTGAGGGTTGAGAGCTCCTACCAACTGCCTCCACAGTTAAAATGTCTGGTACTTGTCACCTGTTGAACAGAAGGAGCCCCTGATGCAGCTGCTAGCCAATGGGGGTGCCCTCACTAGACACAACCACATTAGAGCTTTTCCTAGAGGACATGGCAAGTGCCACTGTACCCTTACCAGGATCAGAAGAGGATTTTCTGTAGAGCAGCAGATGAGTTGTATGACTCTGCCTCCTGGAGCCAATTGGTTCGCTTGTTTGTCTGTAGAATCTGCCAATACATCCACCCCTGATAGTGATTCCATGACTGAACCTGAAGCTGAAAATATCACCTTTTTTGTACAAAATACCCCTCCACTCAAGGAATTGGCCAGAGAACCTTCTTCTCCTCCTCCCTCTCATTGTTGTCTCCTAGCCTGGGAGTTCTGCCTCTCACATTGCTACATAGTTGCCATGGTGCTGTCCCCTAATTCTCTGCACCTAGACATAGAGGTCAACACAACTGACATGCAGCAGGTATGCAATGTCTCAGCTTCACTAGACAGTGGAGCCACTAGGTTGTTCATTGATGTGGTGTATGTGCAGGAGCACCATCTCACTACTTGCCCCCTTACTCATCCCATCCCCATGTATAACATTGATGGCATGCAGAACAAGGCTGGGTCAATCCACTTGGTTGTAGACCTCATCTTGTGCTATTGCACACATGCAGAGCATGCCATCTTTGTTGTCATGAGTTTGGGAAAACAGAACATGATCCTTGGGTTCACTTAGCTATGCAAGCACAATCTGGAGATTGATTGGTCTAAGGGTGAGGTGAGGATGAGCCAGTGCTGACATTATTCTGCCTGTGCCAAAGAAGCATGGAACAAACACAAAGCTAAGGCTCAGGAATGCACTGCCATTTGTGCTTGTCATGTAGGGCACCTTTCCTTTTCTGATATTAACCCTCTGGATCCTCTTCCTCTGTAAAGGGACAATTGCATTCTGCAGTCTCTGATTTTAGTTCCAGCTTAGTTGTATGTATTACATTTCTCTAGTTTACAGACCGACCACCAGGGCCCGGCCCCTGCTCCCTCCTATCATCATTAGTCAGCTTGTATGAGTCATCAGACTTCTATTCTTTGTTGACATATTGATTGATAATCTCGCTTACATACCAGAGCCCACTTATTACATATAGCATTAGTCATAGCACAGCCACCAATGTAGTATATATAGCTGATCTGCAGGATAGCATATCCTCAGATTGATCAATAGCAGTGTCTGCAGGCCTACTCATTGACTGACTGTCAGCTCGTTAGTGTCATCCTCACTTGCCAGTGTCGTCTCTTATGTGTTCTGCTTGCTTTGCTGCTGCTGCTTGTTTAGATTTACCACTCACTTGCCGCCGCCGCTCGCTCTGACCCCTGAGTTCAGCCTTGCCTTGTGAGGAGTATCCCACATTCTGAGAGCCCCTTACATCCACTGGCATTCCCTCATAGGGAGGCCCTCTACAAGGATGTCCAAGGGGCTAGAAGTGGACTCCAGTTGGAAGATAGAAGAGAAGGCAAGTTTGCTGGCATTGATCATACTGGTTCTGGTCCCATAGGGTGAGAGCCACAGTTTTTGCCAGATCAATGGGAAAGAATTCTGCCTGGAACTCAGCTTTGAAAGACACCCAATCTGCAAAACTATTAATGCTGCCTAGGCATTGGAAAACTCAGAGCGCATAAGTTGATGTGTGCTCAGTCTTCATATACAAGAGCACCCAGGTGATTTTAAGAGCATCAGAGGCAAAGACATTGCCAGCAAGTTGGATGCAGGTGATGCAGGACTGGAGGAAGCATCTGCCTGTGGTGTGACTACTGTTATAAGCATCTGGGAGTGTGGGGCAAGAAATCTTTGCCAACACAGGGGTCTGAATGTTGTGAGAGTGTGCCATCAGGTGATGCCTGTGCCAGATTTCTGGGAGAAGATAGGGAGAGGTGTTCCATGAACACCTGAAGGGATCTAGAAATATTGTTGGTAGTTTGACACAGTCCAGCAAATTCTGTAGTGTGATGTGTGAGGGAATCTTGGGTGGCCTGCACTTGGGCTTCTAGCGCAAGCAGACAGTTCCAGACTTTGTTCTGTGGACTGGAAACATCTGGAAAGTCAACTAGAAGGACTGGTTGGTTCATCAGAGTGTGCCAGTGCAGCAAGCAAGTTGGTAGGGGAGATAGAGCTCTAGGGGCAAGAAAGGGGGTTCAAGACAGGCTAGAAAGGGCTCCCAGAATGAGTTTTTGTATTTAAAGTTATATAGTAGTTTCCTGACTATAAGTCTGAAAACTAAAGTAGAGGTTTCTTAATGAAATACAGCCTAAGCAATTCACTCTCTGGGAACCACCAAGCCTTTATTCACTAATTGCCTGTCAATTCTAACCTATTTCTACTCTATTTATACTGTTCTCTTGGGTGCACAGACCATCTTTCCATGTAACTTGAGAATTCTATAAGTAGATTACTATATTCCCTTTTTCACTGAATTCCCTTGAAACATTGCCTATTCTCCATCCATCCACTATGTTCCATTACCAATAAGTTAATTGTTAACCCTTTTCCACATCAAACATGACAGACTCATGAAGAATTTCCAGAGTTCTGCTGTTTCCATGAAACATTCATGCTCTGATGAGGAAACATAACATCAGTCCTTCCTGCTGTCTGCACTGACCTCAGGACCTGATATTCTGTCCCTTCCACCCATCCTTTTATATTCCATGACTTTTGATGCTTCTGGGACTTGTCTGACAAGTCCTAGAGTCACCACATTTCAGAGTTCTTCCACTTCTAGGAAAACATTAATGTTCTTGGAAGGACATGAATGTACTTGTTCCAGCTGTTTGAAACATGCTAGGAACATATTCATCCAATTCCCTTCTTCTTAACATTCATATTTCCATGTAGTCCAATGTCCTGACTATTCCTGAGCCAGCCCTTTTCCTTCTGTCTTCTAGAGTATCTAATAGTTTACCTGTTCTGACATACCAAATACTCTCCTGAGCTCAGAGCTTTACCCAGCTCTTCCTAAGTCTTCCTACTTTGTTCCCTATGTTTCCTGATCTTCCTTTGATCATTCATCCATCCCATTCATTCTTGTGGCAATCACATTTCTTCTTTTGGTCATCTTTCCTCATGGGTCTTTCCCCTAGTCAGAATCATTCCTAAAATTCTTTCTCCCTGTTCCAGACTATTCCTCCTTATTCCTATGGTTCCCTTGTTTCCTTTTTTGCCTAGTTCCAATGATTTCATATTCTGGACCTTCCTATCTATTTATTCCATTGATTATGATGTCAGATTCCTTGATTATCTCTTGATTAGAGTTATCTGGCAGAGATCTGCTATGTCCACCATTTCCAGAAATAATAATCGATATTTAATGCCTATTTTCCATCCCCCTGCTTGTCAGAATACTCTATTATTGTATTAGTCCTTCAGTAATGTGAATTATTTAAGTGTTCCCATGTTTTTCTAGGTTTCTGGAGAGTTGTCTGCCTGTTATGCCTACAGTTTTCAGCACATAGTATGGTTTGTTTTATCCAGGACTTATGACTTGAGACATAGAGTCATATCAATGGTATGGCTGTTACTGTTGCCACTGGTTTGTAGTGGGAGAGGGGATCTGTAAATTAAGACCCAAAAGGTCATTAGGGGTTAAAGGACAAGTTTAACAAAAATATACAAGTTGCTAGCCATAGATGCTAGCATTAGCAAGGTCAAAACTAGGATGTCCATATAGCACATAACAAAGATGAACAAGAGTTAGGCTTAATTATCCTGTTAAGCCTACAGACAAGAGAGGGAGAGCAAAAAGAGATCTGAAGCATGGTCTGAAGCAAAGACTAGACTCTGGTATGATTTGATGATAATATTGTCTACTGACAGGGCAGTATTTATGAGTAAGTAAGGGTAGCAAAACAGGAAACTGGTAAGTAATAGTTAGCATAGTGGTTGCATGTGATAGCATATAACAGAGGCCACTATTGAATAGGAAAATTGCTAGTAATATGAAAAAGAAAGAAAATGAAGAAATGATCAGTAGGCCATTGAGTGGTGTTGTGGATATGATCAATTATTGGTTGCTGCATGGCGCCATGGAAGGCTGGATTGTCCAAGGTCAACACAGTTGTTAAGGTGATTGTTGGTAACAATTGTTGTTATTAAGGGAATGGCAATAGTGGTCACATGTCCATGTCATGTGATTTGTCCAAATATATATTTTGCAATCTTGATTAGATGAAGGTTGATTATAACAGATAAGGTCAGGTTGGTCAGTGTTGTTAGCTATCTTGATTTTATTGTTATTGGGCAGTCAGCACTGACTGGGTTGCATCAACATATCAAAATACAGTTTGGTGTCTCAAATGAGGGAAGCAAGCAGACAACAAGACCCCCACACTGTACAACCAGCATGTGTTATCAGGGAAGGAGCAATGGCAGAGCATGATTTGTCAGCAACATTACAGAGAAACAATCTTTGGGTAAGCCCAGAACATTGGCAAAGAACTTGAGAAAGAACCTAGATCAAGAAAGGCTGAGAGCTGTGTAAGTTGTGATGTTGTGATAACTTCAGTCTGAGCCTCAAATAGCATGTGATGTTTGGCTGAGGTATTCCAGCCAAATAGAACAAGACAATTGGTGCTTAAGTTGCTGTTCAACTCCTGCAAATATTTAGGATGACACAACATTCTCCCAGAGCTCTGAGAATACTCAAGCTCTCTACCAGTTCTCTGGGACTATCTAACCTCTCCCTCTGTGATTTACAGACATTTTGGCTTCCCCACAGTTCTTAACTTTGTTCTTGACCATACTTTTTTTGTCTATTCCATATAGCTACTATACATGGCAAAATCAGCAGATTTTTTTGTTGACAGTATACAACCGCTCTTCTGTTGCTTCTCTCCTTAATGAGGGGTATTCTCAGTGTCAAATCCAAGCAAAAACTGGCCTGGGAAAGGGCACTGGGGGGAGGATCAGCAAAGAACTGGAGAGCAACAAAGAGAATCATCCTGGAAGTCATCCTTCCAAGTTTACATCACATAACAAACAGTCTATTATTTGTCAAATTACTACTGGGAAGCTGGATAATGCTGTTCAAGCTACACAGTTCATTAATTCTGTCATCTCCAGTCCTGTCAATCCTCAGACAGTCAGGAATGCATTGAAGGAGGCAGGTTTTTACTCAGCAACAAAGAAGAAAGTTCCCATGCTCAAGTTTGCTCAGTATCATGAATACTGGATAGTGAAGGATTGAAAAAGAGTTTTTTGGAGTGATGAGACAAAGATCAATTGGATTGGATCAGATGAGAAGGTATATGTGTGGAAAATTCCAGGAGAACCACTATCTGACTGCATCACTACACCAACTGTTAAGCATGGAGGAGGAAACAATTTAATAGTATGGGGCTGCATGGATTGGAATGGAGTAGGGAAGCTCATTGAAGTTCAGGGAAAGATGGATGCTGCACAGTATTGTGAGAATTTGGATGAGGGAGTGGTGGAAAGCTTTGAGAAGTTGGAAATGGAGGAGGAAGAACAATATTTTCAGCGGAACAACAACTTAAAACACATCTCCAAACAGGCAACAACCTGGTTTTCTGATAACAACATCATTGTGATATCCTGGCCTGCCCAATTCCCTGACCTCAATCCCATTGAACACCTCTGGGTTTACATCAAGCACAAACTTTTGGAGTATGAGGTACCCCCTAAAGGAGTGCATGAGTTGTGGGAGAGAGTGGTCAAGGAGTGGAATGAAATACCACTAGAGGTATGTCAAAGCCTCATAGAGAGCATGCCTAGAAGGATCAAAGTAGTTATAAAGGCAAATGGAGGCCATACCAAGTACTAGATATGAAAATTAGAGTAAATTAAATTGAATATTTTGTTTGATTTATTAATAAGCAAGTTCTTGTCCAAATCACATGATCAATCTATACATCATTATGAAGCCAGGATGCAGTTGTATGTCATGTGATTTTCTACAATTTTTGCCTAGGTAATTTTTGCACACCATGTAAATCTTTCCAAAAAGGCCAAATATTGAGGCAGTTTTTTGAGCCAGTGTATCTTAAGATGGAAGAGAAAAATCCTCTTGTGCTTGAAGGGAAAGACAAGCCAGTCTTTGTGTCCTGTGTCCAGAATATCTATCCAAAGGCACTGACCTGCATTGTCAGGTCCTGCTGATGATGGGGGCTCAGCTACATTGGCGAGTCCTTACTAGGTGAGCTCAGGAGGCATGTACAAGTCCAGGGCTTATCAAAAGCTCTGGAGGGACTACAGGGGGTTCTGGGGTAGGGTCCAAAAGTTCCAGGGCTATGAGGTAGGGACAACTAAGGAGATAAGAGTGCTCTGGAGCTAAGGAGCATGAGTTTGAAAGAGCTGAGTTTTGAGAAGACAAATAAGTGGAAAAGGGAAAATGAGATTAATTGGAAGTTGGAGATAAGTAGAAGAGATAGTAGATACAAGTACAAAAGAGAAGGGAAATGGAAAGAGTAAAGAATTGAAAATGATACAAGATATGGAACATGGAAACAAAGATGTAGGAAACAGGGCAAGGAACAGAAGTACGAGGCACAGGATCAAAGTATGAGGCACAGAGACAAGATACAAGGAATGAGGCAAGAAAGAGAGGAACCAGAGATGGAGACAGACAAACTAAATGGGAACTAAGGCAATATCAAGACTACTG
Source organism: Termitomyces sp. MG145 (assembly GCA_003313055.1). Lineage (NCBI taxonomy): Eukaryota > Fungi > Basidiomycota > Agaricomycetes > Agaricales > Lyophyllaceae > Termitomyces > Termitomyces sp. MG145. The sequence goes on from QGOB01000797.1 coordinate 22,372, forward strand.
ACTCATACACTACCCTTCAGCTTATATACTGTCCTCCAGCTAAGTCCCAGGGTAGGGTTTCAGTCCTGGGACCATGGCATCTGTCAGGTATGCTGGCATGGGCTGCAGTTGCATTGTGCAAGCCAGGTCAGTGGCTGCAGTGCATGGTAGTGGTGCCGCTGATGCGCTGACTTGCCGCCTAGCTGCCATGCAGGAAACAACCAACAAGACCAGCTAGATAGGGATAGCTAGCAAGTAATAGTGTTACATGTGTATGTGAGAGGAGTCAAGCAAAGTCCCAGAAACCTGGTAAGGAGTTGTGACATTGGAGTTGGTAAGAAAGTGAGAGAGAGCAGTAAGAGATAGCGGTGCGGCCATTAGTGCTGCCACCAAATCATCGCAGGATGAGAGATCTGTAAAGATCCAGAAGGTCATTAAGGAATATAGGAAGAGTTAATGGGAATATATGAGTCGCTAGCCATAAGTGCTACCGTTAACAAAGGTGAACCAAGGGCACCCATATGGTGCTTAACAAAGGCAAAGTGAGGGCACCTGTATGGTGCTTAACAAAGGTGAAGCAAGGGTGCCTGTATGGTGCTTAACAAAGGCGACAAGCACTAAGTTCAACAATACTGTTAAGCTGAGCACGGAAACCAAAGGAGACTGGACTGGGTGAACCCAAATCAGCCATTAACAAAGCAAGAGCAAGAACAAGATCTTAAGTGTAGTCTGAAGCAGGGACTAGACTCTGGTACGATTCAATGATGTTTAGCTACTGACAGGGCAGTATTTATAGGTGCATAAGGAAATAAGAGGGGAAACCAGTAAGAAATAGTAAGCATAGTGGTTGCATGTGATAGTGCATGTTGGGGGTTTCTGTAAGGGCAACCTCAGAGAGCTGTGGAAGTCACACAGCTGGCAGAGGAATATCCAAAGATGTATTAGCAAGTGGCTACAGTGTACAGGAGCTAGCTACTCACCTGGCAGAGGGATATCCAAAGAGAATAAGTCTGAGGAATCCCTATGCCAGGCTGTGGATGCTTCTGGGGCCCCAGAAGCGTGGGAATCAACTATATAGTACACAGAAGCCACTGGAAAAATACTGTGGGAATAAAAAGATAAAAACTCGGACATTGCCAGAGAATGGATTGGTAATGACCATCAGGTGACTCTGGCAATGTCAGGTGGTCTGGAGAAGTCAGATGACCAGGAAAGGATCAGATGACCTTGAGAGCAAGGTCAGGTGATCAGAAATGCGGACACAATATGTACAGATAGTATCTAAAGGGAAACAGAAGGGAAAAGGAAGGGGAAAAAAAATAGGAAAAGGAAAGGATGGTCTCTAGGGGTTGTCCCCTTACATCACCCCCCCTCTAGGGTGCAGCATCTCGATGCACTGGACGGTGGCAAGGCCAAACAGACTGGAAAAATGCTGGAGAAAGTGTATACAGGCCTCGGGTGCTCTTAGGGGCGCCTGGATGCTGCTCATAGAATTCCTTCACCTGCAGTGGTGCTTGGACATCCTCAGCTGACTCCCAAGATGCATCCTCATAACCATAGTCCTTCCACTTCACTCAGTACTGAAGCTTATGGCAAAATATGCGACTGTCCAAGATTGCCTCTACCTCATAGTGCTCCTCATCATCTACAATGACTGGTGGTGGTGGAGGAGCTGTCCGGCACCCTGGAATTGGGTCAGTGACAGTGGGACGGAGCTTGACTACATGGAAGACTGGATGGATGTTCTGCATTGAATAGGGCAGGCGCAGGCGATAAGCCAGACGCCCCACTGCACGCTGTACTGTATATGGGCCAAGGAACTTGTGGGAGAGCTTTTTAGACGGGCATGTGGTCTGGATGTCCTCCACGTCAAGATAGACCTTATCCCCTGTCTGGTATTCTGGTGCTGGAGTTTGGCGTTGGTTGTAGTATCTGGCCATGTCGTCCTTGGCCTTGGCTAATGCCGCTCTGGCCTCCTCCTGCGCCTCCTTCATGCGATCCACAAACTCTGTCACTGACTCGTTCTGGGAAGGGTGCTGGTGGGGCTCAAAGCCCATGCAAGGGTTGCATCTAGTGTCCAGCATGAAGGGTGTGGCCTGCATTGCAGAGTGTACATGATTGTTGTACTGGAACTCTGCATCTGGAAGGAGTTCATTCCAGTCATCCTGTCGCTTGCTGCAGAAGATCCGGAGATACTGTTTCAACTCCTGGTTGACTCGCTTGGTCTGACCATCCGATTGAGGGTGATATGCTGTAGAGGCTTGGAGTTTGATCCCTAGCAGGCAGTATAGTTCCCTGGTGAATTCTGCTATAAACTGAGGACCCCAGTCGGACACAAAGACATCTGAGAGACCATGGAGCTTCCAGACATTCTTCCGGTACAGGTTGGCCGCACCCAAAGCAGAACAAGTCGTGGTGGTGGAGATGAAGTGCGCTCGCTTCCCTACACTATCCACAGCCACTAGGATAGCATCGTAGCCATGGGCATCTGGTAGCTCAGAGATGAAGTCTACTGAAACTACACTCCACTAGTCATTGGGAATAGGGAGGGGATGTAGCTCGCCAATAGGTGCTTGGCGGGAGGGCTTGGTCCAGAGACACATGTCGCAGGTGCTTGTGTAGGTCCCAATATACCGTGACATCTGGGGCCACCAGTAGTTCTGTGATACCAGCTCCAGAGTCTTCCAGCGTCCAGAGTGCCCTGCAACCTTGGAGTCATGGTGCTACTCTACGATCTGTCGGCGTAACTCTGGGTTGTTTGGCACATAGATACGCCCCCGAAAGGTGAGGATCCCTTGGTCTGATCACCACTCCTGGCTGTGGATAGAGCGGGTCCCTGTCGGTCGACCTGCCTTGAGCGCTGCAGCTGCCTTGGCCACTACATCCTCCTGGAGTCCCTCGCAGTTGCCCTTCCGGATGTCTGCCAGAATGGATGCTTCCTTGCCCTGGATCACCAGACCCTCAAGTGCCCTTACTGCAAAGAACTCTGGCTTGAGCAACACAATGTTGTCATTGTCACCAGCTCCGGTGCCATGGTCAGCGCGACGTGACAGAGCATCTGGCTTGCCCATACTCTGGCCAGGCCTATGATGAAGGGAGAAGTCAAAGTTGGCCAGGTAGAGGGACCAGCGGGCCTGTCGGCAGTTGAGTTTCTTTGCAGTGTGGAAGTACTCAAGGTTCTTGTGGTCAGTCCAGACTTCAAACTGATGCCGGGCCCCTTCTAAGAAATGCCACCACTCCTCAAAGGCACGGATGATAGCCAGCATCTCCTTATCATGAATCTCATAATTGCGCTCCACTGCATTGAGACTCTTGGAGTAGAAGGCCACTGGGTGCCACTTCGCATCTTCCTTTGACTGTTGGGATAGAACTGCTCCAGTGGCAAAGTCAGAGCTGTCTGCCTCTACTCAAAATGGCAGGTTATCATCCAGTGAGATGAGAACAGGTTGTGAGGTCACTGCCCGCTTTAAGGTGTCAAATACGGTCTGCTGGGCATCCATCCACTGCCAGGGCTGGTCTTTGGAAGTCAGATTGAAGAGTGGGTGAGCATGATGTGAAAAGTCCTGAATGAACTGCCGGTAGAAGTTGGTGAACCCTAAAAAGGATTGCACCTCCTTCTTATTCTGAGGTACAGGCCATTCTGCCACTCCAGCTACCTTTACCGGGTCCATCTCCGCTGTTCCCATGCGAGATGATGAGTCCAAGATATTCCACTCGGGTCTGTTCAAACTCACACTTCTCAGGCTTGAGATAAAGCTGGTGTTGGCGGAGGCATTCCAGAACCAGACGTACAACACGGCGGTGCTCCTCTAGAGTCTTTGTGAAAATGAGGATATCATCCAGGTATACACACACCACACCTTCTGCAATGAGGTCTCTGAAGATATTGTTCATCATGGTCTGGAAGGTAGCTGGGCTGTTTGTGAGGCCAAAGAACATGACCAGTGGTTCAAATAGCCCCCAGTTGGTTCGAAAAGCAGCCTTCCACTCATCTCCTTCTTTGATGCGCACATTGTTGTAGCCCCAGTGGACGTCCAATTTAGTGAAGTACCGTGCGCTGCGGAGGTTGTTGACGAGCTCAGAGATGAGGGGAAGGGGGTAGCGATTCTTTACAGTGAGAGCGTTCAGGACACGATAGTCTTGCACCAAGTGGAGGGAGCCATCCTTCTTCTTGATGAAGAAGACTGGAAAAGTCATGGGGGACTTGGATGGGCGTATTCGACCAGACTCCAAATTCTCCTGCAAGAAGGCATCTAATTCATCCTGTTCCTTAGGCGCCAGTGGGTAGACCTTACAGTTGGAGGGCTCTGCTTCTGGGGTCAACTCAATAGCGTGATCCCACTGCTTGTGCTCTGGAAGGGAGTTGAAGGAAGTCTTGGAAAACATGTCCTCAAAGTCATGGAGGTAGTCTGGTACCACATCTCAGAAAGACTTGGGCTGTGCATTCTTGGTGAAGGCTTCGGCAAGTTGCTGAGAGGTAGTCTGACTGGCACGGATTGCTGCTGAGATTGGTGGCTGGTGTAGCAGGGCAGCCCAAATCCGATCACCTTCCTCAATGACTTTGTTGGCAGTGTCAGGCTCTGGGGTTCCTTGAAACTCACCACTGTTCAGGTCTTCCAACTTGGTTTCACCCCCTGACTCTGGTGCATCCTTGTGAGGGGCCTCCTTATGAAGGAATGCTAGGGGAGGAGGATCCAAAAGGTCTAGATCTGGACAAGGGAGGGGACCCCATTGACAGGCTTGAATGGCAGCTTGTTCTTGGACCCATGCACGCTTCTCTACCTGTGCTTCATCAGCGCAGGCTGAGCAGTGGCGTGAACATCGACTCATCTTGACCTCCCCGGTAGACTAGTCAATCTCCGGATTGTGCAAACATAGCCAGGTGTATCCGAGGATGACCTCCTGCTTCCTAAGGCTGGTGACTGCAAACACTGCTCTTTCTGTGTGATTACGGTAGCAAAGGATGCACTCAGTTACACATCGGATGGAGCCAGCTTTGTTGAGAGTACCATCAATGTTGTATACAGGGATGGGTCGTACAAGCAGTCACGTCATCAGCCTGTGCCGCTCAACAAAGGCAGCATCCATGAAGAGGCCAGTGGTGCCGCTGTCCAGAAGCGCATGGACCCACTGTACTTGCTGGGTGTCAGTGGTCTCCAGTTCAATGTCAAGGGATAGGGAGGTGGTGGATGGAGTGGAGGCTACCATGTAGCAGCGGGGAAGACGACGCTCCCAAGGGGGAATGCACACGTGGGGCCGAGGTTCAGAGGAAGGAGGGGGAAGAGAGGGTAGTACGTCTGAAGGGGCTTCCATTAATTTGCACGCAGAGGGATCACAAGTGAGAGTTGTATTCTCTGATTCTATGGACAGGCATGCAAATTGATTGGAGCTAGGCAGTGGAGGCATACGGTCTATCCACTGCAGTACTAAAAATCCTCTACCACCTCCTCCTCCTCGACTGGTGCCAGCTTGGATTGTTTGGGGGAGAAAACTCCTGACGCATCCTTTGCAGCAAGGAGCTCCATGATGAGAGCATCGTGCTCATCTGCAGACAAGCAACGGAAGTCCAGCCCTTGAGGGCAGCTGCAAGCCCAATGACCAGACTGTCCACAGTGGTGGCATACTGAAGGAGGGATGCTTCCTTTCTTCTGGCCAGCATCGATGTCCATAGGAATTCCCATGGGGATCTTAGCAGGCGGAGCAGCTGCTGGGGTGCTGAATGCAGAGGTGCACGCTGGTGGGGCACTAGGAGGAGCTGGTAGGGGAGCGGGGGCCCAACGGATGACGGATGCGACGGGAGGAGCGGGTGCTGGCTGACAAGGTTGAGAGGGGTGGAATGACTCAAATTGGCGGTCTGCATGAGCGTTCTGGTCAATGAGACGCGCAGCTACAATCCAACCATCAATGTCATCATCCTGGGGACGTCCTTCCACCATAACATTGATCTGTCAATGGATCAGGGAGTCTAGTCCCTAGCGGAAGCGGAGAACTAGCTGCGAGGACCTAGGGATACCTGAGCACCAGACCAGTAGCTTGAACCCATCAACATATGCATCCAGTGTCCATCCCTGCTAGTAGTAGGAGGTCCCTTCTAGCGTGAGGGCTGTGCACTGGGCTTCATCAGGGTGCGTGAACTCAGTGAGAAACCAAGACTCAAATGCAGCCCAGTCAGGGAACATGTGCACGTCATCCTCCAAGATCTCCTGCGCTAAATCGGCTGCTCTACCTGCATTCATATACGACAGCGCCCATTTGATTGTCTGAGCAGAGTTGGTAAAAGAAGAGAAATTAAGACTGATGTACAGCTTGCATGCTGTCAGGAACTGGCAGCCCTGGGCCCAATTACCATCAAAGGAGGGGGGAGGAGCTGCCTTAATAGCCGACAACATTTTGCGCACAATTGTCGGCATAGGGAGGCGCAGCGGGGTGGTGGCCGCTGCAGGAAGGTGCTCAGATGCAGGAGAGTCTGAAACTGGCAAGGGGGAGGTGTGAGGGAGGGAGGAGGGGTCCTGGGAGACCCCTACAGACGTCAAGCGCATAGCTGAAAGCAGTTCTTGAAGCTGGGCCTGGACAATAGAAAGCTGCTGGCTGAGAGCAAGTTGGGTGGTGTTGGAGGTGAGAAGGCCCTGTTCTACAGTGTCTAACCGAGCGTAGGCGTCATCCTGAGTGGGAGTTGAAGTGTCTGGAGCAGGAGGAGGGCCTGAGGCAAGGTTGGGAGGCATAGCAGGGCAGGGACCAAAGGGAGACAGATGGGGGATGTAGCAGGCAGTTGTGGGGTCCTAGAAGTGAAGCAGAGGCAGACAGGGAAGCACAACTGATTGGGTAATCCCAGATCAGTCAGGAGAGACTTATTCTGCTGTAAGGGCGACCTCAGAGAGCTGTGGAAGTCACACAGCTGGCAGAGGGATATTCAAAGATGTATTAGCAAGTGGCTACAGTGTACAGGAGCTAGCTACTCACCTGGCAGAGGGATATCCAAAGAGAATAAGTCTGAGGAATCCCTATGCCAGGCTGTGGACGCTTCTGGGGCCCCAGAAGCGTGGGAATCAACTATATAATACACAGAAGCCACTGGAAAAATACTGTGGGAATAAAAAGATAAAAACTCGGACATTGTCAGAGAATGGATTGGTAATGACCATCAGGTGACTCTGGCAATGTCAGGTGGTCTGGAGAAGTCAGATGACCAGGAAGGGATCAGATGACCTTGAGAGCAAGGTCAGGTGATCAGAAATGCGGACACAATATGTACAGATAGTATCTAAAGGGAAACAGAAGGGAAAAGAAAGGGGAAAAAGAATAGGAAAAGGAAAGGATGGTCTCTAGAGGTTGTCCCCTTACAGTTGCTATTGAATAGGAAAATTGTAAGTAATATGATAAAAATAGTAAGTAGATCGAGAAAGAAAAATAGTAAGTGAAAATTATTTTACGATCAATCATCAGCCACCAGTCAGAGGCCGTAGAGGGGGCTGGATTGTCAAAGGTTGGCTCGGTCATTAAGGGAATGGTTGTTAACAGTCGGTGTTAATGGTTGGTCGGTAGTGGTCACGTACTGAGGTCACATGCTTGGTTCAACTTGTTGGTGTCAGGCAGCCAGTGCTGACTGGGTCATATCATCTCCCCTTGACTGAAAAACTGACTGTCCCCAGTCAAAGGAAAATCCTCAAAGTCCCGTGATCGTTAATCGTGGTCCGTGTGAGGGTTCCTGGTCTGTGTGCCATACCAAAAAAGAATAAATAGATCCCAGCAACTTTTTGGACTTCATCATTCCAGTACTTTCAACATGTTGACACCTGCTTTCTTTGGATACGCTGCTTCTTTTGCCTGCCTGGTGGCAGTGCAAGACTTCTTGGAAAAAGTGCCAAAGGTTCTAATGATGGGGTGTGCACTGCTCCTGACCAACCCTCAGGTGGCAGCCATGTTGATTTTGTCGACATATCTGCACTGGTTTGAGTCGGCCAGCAGGAGTGGTATCACATGGGCGAAGCAGGAGGCAGTAGGCAAGCAGTGTTGGGTGCTCTATGTCCAATACAAGGAAGAGGCCTGGATGAGGCTGTTTGACAAGCACTTTGTAAGTTTGTCAGTTCTTAACGGTGATATTGGTATGCTAACGGTTGTGCTAAGGGTGTGGTACCAGAGGGAGCCATGGAGGTCAAGGATGTGGCAGTGGAGTCAATGATGGTAAGCGCTAACGGTGTCACTAGGAACTTAGCAATGTCGTTAAGGTGAACCCTAGCTTTTTACAGAACTTTCTTTTGATGAGCAGTTTTTCTTCCAGCACTCACTGAAGGATCCGATGATGTTGGCTGGTACAAGGATGAGGGAGGACTGGGGCGAGGGGTTGAGTCAGCAAGGAGGAGCAGCCGGTAATGCTGGAGCAGAGTCACCAGCATTACCGCAGACTCCAAAGACTCCAACACAGGGGGCTGGTACAAGGCCACGAATGATGACGCTTCCCAAGGTAAGTTATATGTCTTTGTTTTGGTTGGCAAAGTATCAATGGTGACTGGTAACAGCAGTCCCTGAAGGGCAAAGAGCATGCAGGAGAGGATGTTGATGCTGACAAGGAACCAGTAAGGAAAACCTTTGTAACCGTTAAGTGCTAATGACTCTTGTTAGACTCTGAAGAAGGGCAAAGGCAAGAAGAGGGCAGCGACTAGCGATGATGAGAGTGATGAGGAGGCGGCAGTTCCCAAGTCATTTAACAACCGGGAACTGAAGAAATTACTGACTAGCGACGACGAGAGTGATGAGGAGGCAGCAGTTCCCAAGTCATTTAACAACCAGGAACTGAAGAAATTACTGCATGGGGTGCTTGCCCTCGACAGTTCTTGATATGGGAGCAGGTGCAGGGAAACAAGTTGGGTGAAGGAAGGAGAGGAAGCTAGTGGCGCCAGCTGCCAGGGCCGCCTTCCATGAGAGGGTGGGAGCAGTAAGAGTTTCTTTGCTGATTCTTTTGAATGCCATTTTGCTTAACAACTCTGTTGGTAGTGTGATGGCTGCTGGTCCCTTAACAACCTGGAGGGCTGCTGGTACCCAACCAGTAACTTACCGTGCTACCACTGTAACAAGGTTAGCAAAGGTTGTTCAGTGCAGGGGCGGTTGTTATGGGGTCGTCACGGTGGTCACAAAGGGAAGAAGGTAGAGAGTGTGGCCTTGAGGTGGTATCTGAAAAAGGTGCTCAGATGCAGGAGAGTCAGAAACCGGCAAGGGGGAGGTGTGAGGGAGGGAGGAGGGGTCCTGGGAGACCCCTACAGACGTCGAGCGCATAGCTGAAAGCAGTTCTTGAAGCTGGGCCTGGACAACAGAAAGCTGCTGGCTGAGAGCAAGTTGGGTGGTGTTGGAGGTGAGAAGGCCCTGTTCTACAGCGTCTAACCGAGCATAGGCATCATCCTGAGTGAGAGTTGAAGTGTCTGGGGCAGGAGGAGGGCCTGAGGTGAGGGTGGGAGGCATAGCAGGGCAGGGACCAAAGGGAGATAGATGGGGGATGTAGCAGGCAGTTGTGGGGTCCTGGAAGCAAAGCAGAGGCAGACAGGGAAGCACAACTGAGTGGGTAATCCCAGATCAGTCAGGAGAGACTTATTCTGCTGTAAGGGCGACCTCATCCAAAGATGTATTAGCAAGTGGCTACAGTGTACAGGAGTTAGCTACTCACCTGGCAGAGGGATATCCAAAGAGAATAAGTCTGAGGAATCCCTATACCAGGCTGTGGACGCTTCTGGGGCCCCAGAAGCGTGGGAATCAACTATATAGTACACAGAAGCCACTGGAAAAATACTGTGGGAATAAAAAGATAAAAACTCGGACATTGCCAGAGAATGGATTGGTAATGACCATCAGGTGACTCTGGCAATGTCAGGTGGTCTGGAGAAGTCAGATGACCAGGAAGGGATCAGATGACCTTGAGAGCAAGGTCAGGTGATCAGAAATGCGGACACAATATGTACAGATAGTATCTAAAGGGAAACAGAAGGGAAAAGGAAGGGGAAAAAGAATAGGAAAAGGAAAGGATGGTCTCTAGGGGTTGTCCCCTTACAGAGACCAGTCCAAGTGGAGCTCAGCCACTTATTCCATCTTCTTATTGGTCAGACCAGACTTCAAGAAAATAGTTCTATTTAAAAAGACCCCTTAAGGGGGTCAGTCTGCAACAATGATATTAAAATGCTAAAATAAAAAGTTTTTTTTCTAGAGCATGGTGGGAGGAAGGTCATTGTTCAAAGGGAGCTTGCCATTCCCCAACTTCCTCCAGTACTCCTCTGTCACTCCCACCTTGGACTGCTATGCAATGAAAGCATCACAGTTATCCTGATAGCAAAATAAGGCACCTCTTGCCCTTGCCAACAGTTGAAAACAAGCCTGCACTGCTTGCAAGTTGTTCTCCACCACTCCCATCTCCCTGCCCATCAATTGACCCACCTTTGCCCCCCTTGCTCAATAATGCTCCAGGTTACTGCAAGAATCAAATGGGAATGGGATTGGTAGGTTCTCCCTCAGCCACTGGATTTCCTCCACCTTGATAGTTGGTTGAGGAGGAGCCTCAAATCTCTCCATCTAGCAAATTTTGTTAGCACTACTAGTTGACCACTAAAGAAAGCAACTTACCAAGTCCTTTGCTTCTATCTCCACCATTTTGTCTCCCATCTCCACCTCAGGCATCTCCATTTTCTACTGGTCTGCCTTTAAAAAAAAACTGACTGTTAGCACAGCTTAAAGTTGATGAGAACAAGCCACTTACCAAATGCTGCTGGGCCCTGCTACTGGCCCAGCCTCTTCTGGCATCTCTTCCCCACCCAAGCTCCTCTTCACTGCCTTTGTCACCACCACCCTTTCCTCAGAGAGAGTCATCTCTCAAACCTCCTCAACTGAGCCCTCTTCCTTGTCAGACTCCACCCAGCACCAATTAGCCCCCTTAGGAGGCATTGGCATGCTCTTGTCCTCACTAGAGTCCACCACTGAGTGACTCTTATACCATCCTCCCTCTGCACTATCCCCCTCCTGACAAGTCAGCAGACCCAATGTTGACTTCTTGACTATGGTGGCCATACTGGCCACATCAAGCTCCCGCTGATTCTCCAGATACCACATGGCAGCCTTGACCAAGGCTGCGTCCTCTGCCTTCTTCCCTTTGTGCCTCCTGGAGCAACTTCATGATGATTGCCTGTGGGCCAAGCACTCCTTGCTTGCCTTGTTGCACTGGTAATAGGGAAAGGTGCTGGACAGATACTAGCACCCCTCAGGATTGTTAATGGCCCAACAGCCATTGCACTACCAAAACAACCATTAGCAAAAAACTGTTAAGAGGCAACTAAGAACTCTCACTGCCCCAACTTGCATTTGAAAGGCCACCCTTGGAGCAGGAGCTGCCAACTTCCTCTCCTTCCTCCTGACATGCTTGCCTATGCCCAGACCTTTGTCCAAGACAGTCAAAGGAAGGTGCTTCTTGAGCAGCCTCCTCAACTCCTGGTTTTTAAAGGAAGAGGGTAGTACAGACTCCTAGTGGAATCTATTAACCTCACAAAAACCATTAAAGTAAGGAGACCTTATCTCATCACTCTCCTTGTGACTTGCTTCAGCCCTCCACTTGCCCTTGCCTTTCCTTGAAGAAGTCTAAGGGAGCCATTAACACATGATTGTTATGAGGCCAAAAACTTTCTTACCAGTTCCATGTCATCATCATCTTCATTTGCATGCTCCTTGCCTTTCAGAGACCACTGTTAATGCCAACTGTTAATATCTTACTGACTGGAACAAAACATGGAACTTACCTTGGAAATTGTCATCATCCTTGGCCCTGCTCTGGCCCCTTGCTTTGGAGTCTTTGAAGTCTGAGGTAACACTGGTGACTCCACTCCAGCATTACTGGCAGCTCCACCCTGCTGACTTGAGCCCTCCTCACAGTCCTCCCTTGTCCTCATACTGGCCAATGCCATTGGATCCTTGGGAGGGTGCTGAAAGAAAAACTGCTCCTCAAAAGACAGTTCTTCAAACAACTAAGCATACCCTTAGCAATACTGTTAGCACTTACCAACATTGGCTCCACCACAACCTCCTCCACCTCCATCTCCCCCTCCAGCTTTGCACCCTTAATGCAGCCCATTAGCATACTGAACAACCATTAGGAGATGAAGAACTTACAAAATGTTTATCAAATGGCCTCATCCCTCATCCAGGCCTCCTCTTGGTACTGGGCATACAATGCTCAGCACTCCTTCCCAACTGCCTCCTGTTCTGGCCACATGACACCACTCCCACCTGCCAACTCAAACTAATGAAGGTAGGTTGACAGAATCAACATTACCACTGATTGCAAGTTGCTCAAGAGCAGAGTGCACCTCATTGCCAGAACTTTTGGTGCCTTCTCCAGAAAGTCCTGGGCAGCTACAAAACATGCAAAGGTATTAAGAAAGCAGGTGTCAACATTGAGTGGGACAAAATGATGAAGTCCAGAAAGTTGCTTGAAGTTCTTTTGTAGTTTTTGGTATGGTGCATGGACCAAGACCCTCTGCATGGACCACAATTAATGATCACAAGACTTTGAGGATTTTCTTTTGACTGGGGACAGTCAGTTTTTCAGTCAAGGGGAGATGATACGACCTAGTCAGCGCTGGCTGCTCAACAACAACAAAGCAAACAAATCAAGTGACATGGGCACATGACCATTAACAAGCAACTGCTAACAACACCAACTGTTACTGACAATTGTCTTAATGACTGAGCTGACCTTGGACAATCCAGCCCCTCCATAGCTCCTGACAGGTGAGCAACAATCAATTGTACCCATGTCACCAATGATCCAACAATTGTAAATTTATTTTCACTTACAATTCTCTTTTCTGATAAACATGCTACTGCTATGCTTACTATCTCTTATTGGTTTCCCTTTTTGCTACCTTACATACCTATAAATACTGCCCTGTCAGTAGTTAAACATCTTCAAATCATCCCAGAGTCCAGTCTCTGTTTCAGACTACGCTTCAGATCTCTTTCTGCTCTTGCTTTGCTACTGGCTGATTTGAGTTTACCCAGTCCAGTCTCCTTTTGTTCATCTCTAAGCTTAACAGTATTGTTGAACTTAGCCCTTGGCACCTTCATTACATGCCATATGGCCACCTTCATTTTGCCTTTGTTAAGCACCATATGGGTGCCCTAGTCAAGTCTTCATTAATGCTAGCACCTATGGCTAGCAACTCATATATCTCCATTAACTCCTCCTTCATCTCTTAAGAACCTTCTAGGGCTTCACAGATCTTCAAACCACTGCAATTTGGTAGCAACAACTAACAGCTGCACTGTTACCTCTTATCATTGTCTCTCACTTCCTTACCAACTCTGACCACACAATTCTTTACTGAGTTTCTGGGACTTTGCTTGACTCCCCTCACACACACGTAACACTACTACTTGCTAGCTACCCCTATCTGGCTGGTCTTGTTCGTTGTTTCCTGCATGGCAGCTAGGTAGCAAGTCAGCCCATTACAGTTGATACGACCCAGTCAGCGCTGGCTGCCCAACATCAGCAAGTCAAACCAAGCATGTGACATCAGCACATGACCATTACCGACTGACTCCTAATGACACCAACCATTACCAACCATTGCCTTAATGACTGAGCCAACCTTAAACAATCCAGCCCCCCCTCTCTATGGCCCCTGACCAGCGGCCAATGATTGATGTTACCAAGGACCCAATGATTGTAAAATAATTTTCTCTTACTGTTTTTCTTTCTCGATCTACTTACAATTTTGTCATATTACTTACAATTTTCCTATTCAATAACAGCCCCCAACATGTGCTATCACATGCAACTGTCACACTTGCTATCTCTTACTAGTTTCCCCTTTTATTTCCTTATGCACCTATAAATGCTGCCCTGTCAGTAGCTAAACATCATCGAATTATACCAGAGTCTAGTCCCCATTTCAGACTACACTTCAGATCTCATTCTCGCTCTCGTTTCATTAATGGCTGATTTGGGTTTACCCAGTCCAGTCTCCTCTTGTTCGCCCGATAAGCTTAACGGTCCTGTTAAACTTAGCACTTGTCATCTTTGGTATGTGCCATACAGGTGCCCTTGTTTTGCCTTTGTTAAGCACCATATGGGTGCCCTAGTCAAGCCTTTGTTAACGCTAGCACCTATGGCTAACGGCTTGTATATTTCTGTTAACTCCTCTTCTATTCCTTAATGACCTTCTGGGTCTTCACAGATCTCTTAAAAACTGCTGCAATTCAGTAGCGACACTAATGGCCACACCATTATCTCTTACAGCCTGCTTTCTCTTCCTTACCAACCCCAACCTCACAACTCCTTACCAGGTTTCTGGGACTTTGCTTGACTCCTCTCACACACACGTAATGCTACTACTTGACCCTATCTAGCTGGTCTTGTTGGTTGTTCCCTGCATGGCAGCTAGGCAGCAAGTCAGCGCATTATTTTGGAGCCCACTGCAAGGGGTTCTATAGCAAAATTCCACTGTAAACTTGCCTCCAGGCTAAAAACCGCTTATGTCTTGAATCTTTGCTTCCCATCATTCCTTTTGACATTCCCCCTCCTTTGCCATTAACACCTTTAACAACTCTGCCTCATAACCTTGAAGAGGAACTCGCTACTACTAGGGAACTTCTCAATGTTAACAAACTCTTAGAGAACTTCCCCAGCCACCACATAGACAACTTCCTCAACACACCGCTACCACCATTATCCCCTGACCCCTATTCCCCAGTTCAATCCACTACACCCTTACTGACACCCATTAGCTCTACTGCCATGGGTGATGCCTGTTTTTCCCACCATATGCCACCCCACAACAACTCTACCACACCTAAATGGGACAAGAGTTGCCCGTGAGACGAGTACTTCTGCAAGCTCAAATATCTCTTAGCAGACTGCACTGTTAATGACAATAACCAGAAAAAGGAATACGCCACTTGGTATGTATTGTATGACACCACAGAGACCTGGCTTGGCTTGCTAGAGTTTAGCAACCATACATATGCCAAGTGGAAGATAGCAGTGTTTTGTTTATACCCTGGCACTGAGGAATCTGCTCGTTACACTCTCCAGGATCTCAAGTGACTTGTTAACCAGACCTTCTTGGCCAGTATCTCTACTCTCAGATGCTTCTTGGATTACTATAAGGACTTCCAGCACCTGGCACATTGGCTCCTGGCTAAATGCAAGATTTACCAAAATGAGGAATGCTGTTTGTTCCAGCAAGGCATACTGACTTTGTTATGGTCCAAACTTGTCCGCCATTTAGAAATCACCCTTCCTGATCATCACCCCGAGGACTCCTATGATGTAGACCAAGTCTTCAAAGCTGCCAAATGGGTTCTGAAGGGTACTGACACTGCCACAACTTCAAAAAAGCTGTCAGGTCCCGCTGACGACGGAGGCTCAGCTACACTGGCGAGTCCTTACTAGGCGAGCTCAGGAGGCTAAGTACGGGTCCGGGGCTTCATGGAAGCTCTGGGTACAGCTACGAGTGGTCTGGGGGAAGTCCAGATGCTCCGGGGTACAAGTAGTGCCGCGCGCAAAGTAGAAAGTGCTCCGGGTAAGGGAGCACAAGAGCAGGGGGTTGGGTAGGGGCATAACAAAGGGGAAGGTGGGTAGCGAAGGGGAGTGGTTTGGATCGGGGTGGGAGTAGGTTCGGACAGGGGAAGTAGGTGCGGAATGGGCAGGGTGGATTGGTTAGGAGACTGGGGTGAAGAGAGAAGAGATACGGACGATAGGTAAGGAGACGGAGAAAAGAAATGGAAAGGAGAAATGAGTCACGGAACAGAACGAGGCACGGAGACAAGAGACAAGAGACAAGAGACAAGAGATGAGACTGGAGAGAGAGAGAGGCAAGAGAATAGATTGAGATTGAGATTGAGATAGAGACAGAGACAGAGACAGAGACACGGAAACATGGAGAACTACGGTTAATATCAAGACTACTCGACTTGTATGCTACCCAATGGTTTATGTACTACCCTCCCACCAAGTCCCAGGTAGAATTCTAGCCAGGACTGAGACATCTGATTCCTCCGGCTAAGTTCCCGGGCTGGCTCCCTGCCCCGGGGTCGGGATAGTGGTTGGGGCGTGCTGGCGTGGGTTACGGCGGGCTTGTGTTGGGCGGGTCGGCAGTCATGGTGCGTGGTGGTGGCGCCCCTCGGCGCCACAGAAGCAAGCAGCATTGTGACGTGCCGGCGGTTTGCGGGAGGAATGTTGCAGAACGTTTGTGATGGCCGGGATGCCGGGGGTCCAGGTGTGTCTGGTGACAGGGAAGCCTTGGGGTGACGTGTCGGCCGAGATGCCGGGATTCAGTGATGGCTGGGGATCTGTTTGGAGATGGCCACGGGTGTTGCCAGTGCAGCGTTGGGAGGTTGTTGGCAGTCCCGGAGGTGCGCCGGGGGTGCGGGGGATGTGTGTGTTGGGGTTGGGGCAGTGTATGGGGGTCCGGGGATGGCAGGGTCGTGACATTACCCCCCCTTCAGTGTCGAGACTCTTCAAGATGGGGGCTGTGGTGGCAGTGCTGTGGGAATTCGAATCCGAAGCTAGTGTTGACACAGAAGTTTGTGGGATTGAAGTCGAAGACGTACGGCAGCCGTCCAGAAGGTGCTCCGAGGGGAATACAAGGAGGGCTCACCGTGGTTGGTTCTGTGTCTGACTATGTCTTCATCTGGTTCCTCCTCCGGTCCCCCTACTCCCCCATCCTCTGATGATAATCGCATAGCATCCTGGGGGGCATACAAGGTGTGCCGGGCCGCCTTTGATCGGCGCCGCAATGCGTGCGAGCTGTCGGCGATGCTCCGTCAACGTGAGTGGGGCGTCTCCCCGGTGTCCAGTGCTAACCCATGCTTTCAGAGGTGTCGATGCAAACTCCGGGGGAGACCCGGGCGATTATGGAGTCGGAGGAGCTGCGGAGGGCGCAATGGGAGCGGGATGCGGCAAGGCGGGAGTTGGTGACTGCCATGGGAGTTGTGGAGGCCTGGGTGAGGGAGGTGCATGACCTCCAGTCACGCATTCGGCAGCTTGAGGACACTGCCCGGACGCGCCCAGCAATCCTGTCGTTCCGGTCCGAGGCGCTAGAGAGGCGGGTCGCGGAGGTGGGCACACTTTGGGTCGAGAGGGCGGCGGTGGTCCGGAGGCAGGATTGGGCTCTGCGGGAAGCGGCGGCGGGGCGGGGTGAGGCGATGCGTGAGTACTTCCCGCCCAGATCCTCTTGTGGCTAACTTGGTCAGTTTTTAGTTTGGGCACAGGAGCACCGGCTCCTGCTGGACGCGTCATTGGCGGCCTTTGCGTCCTTGCAGGAAGTCTGTCCTGCCTGCGTCCCGCGTTGTCACTGGAGGCTGAACATGGCATGGCACAGCTGGAGCGGGTGTTGGCGGGGCATTGGAGGCAGAACGCGGTGGCCCCAGGGACTTGGTTGGAGGTCGCGGTGGATGCCGGTGAGCCCCTGCCCCAGCAGGAGGATCATTTGGCACTGGAGGCGGCGCAGGTGGAGGCGGCGATGTTGGTTGAGGAAATGGCGGCGCCGGAGGAGGATTGGAGCGTGGTCCATGGGTCTGCCTCTTCTTGTTTTCTTTTTTCTTGGAATAAACCTTTTTTGGAATGTGCGATTAGTGAGGGATGGGGGAGGGGTGGAAAGGGGCTTAGGGGTACTGGTGGGAGTTGAATCCCTCGTGAATCCAGAGGCAGGGGTTAGGCCCACTACTGCTGTCTGTAAGTTCTAGTCCCGGGGATCCCGGGGCTTGCTGGGGTACCGCCAGTGGAAGTCCCGGAGTGCCTGAGGAGCTCCGGAGAGGTTCTTGCGGGGTTCCCAAGTGTTGTCCTTGGGGCCATAACCTTTCCAATGCACGAGGTAGAGGATCCGGTTGCAGACTTGCCAGGAGTTGAGGATTTGATCAACTTCGTATTGGTCGTCACCTTCAAGTTTGATTGGCGGAGGTCGTTCAGGTCGCTGGCCGGGAAATGGGTTTGGGGCGTACTTTTCCAGGAGGCGGACATGGAATACCAGGTGGAGTCCTTGTCGAGTCAGTAGGCATGCGTCGAGACTTTCCGGAGGATCTTGAAGGGTCCGAAGCGCTTGTGGTCTAATTTTGGGGAGGGTCGGCGGGTTTTGATGTTGTGTCGGTCGAGCCATACGAGAGTTCCGGGGGCCCAGTTGGGGGTGGATTCGCGGCGGGGGTCGGCATGCTTGGAGTAGGCTTTGTTGGCGGTGTCGATTTCTTCCCGGAGGAATTCGTGGAGGGACCGGAGGTCTTGTGCGACTTCATGGGCAACGTGTGAGGGTATGTTGTTGAGGGAGAGGGTGAGCCGGGGGTGGTAGCCCTTGTTGGTGTAGAAGGGGGAGACTCCGGTGGTGGAGTGGGGGGTGTTGTTGTATGTGAACTCAGCCAGGGGCAGGTCGTGCCGCCAATCGTCCTGCTGGTAGTTGATGTAGAGGCGGAGGTACTGTTCCAGGGTCTGGTTCACGCACTTGGTCTGTCCGTTGGTCTCCGGGTGGTAGGCAGTGGATAGGTTGGTTTTGACTTCCAGGGCCTTACACAGAGACTGCCAGAACTGGGAGATGAAGAGGGAGCCGTGGTCGGAGATGATGTCATTGGGGAGCCCGTGCTTGGAGAACACGTGTTCGAGGAAGATCTGGGCAAACTCCGGGGCATCGTTGGTGGTGTGGCACACGATGAAGATGGCTTGTTTGGTGAGGTGGCAGACTACCACGAGGATGGCATCAAAGCCGTCGGAGTCGGGGAGCTCGACGATGTGGTCCAAGGAGATGGAGGACCAGGGGCGGCGACCGACGGGGAGGGGTTTAAGGAGACCATAGGGGCAGTGACGGGGGACTTTGGCCCAGAGGCAAGACTCGCAGGCTTGGACATACCGGGTGACGTCGTGCTTGAGTCCGGGCCAGAAGTAAGTCCGGGAGATGAGCTGAACAGTCTTACGGATCCCCGGGTGTCCCCGCAGCTTGTGGTCATGGTGTTGTCGGAGGATGTCGAGGCGTATTTTTTGGTGGTCCGGGGCATAGATGCGACCGTCTCGGAGGAGGAGGGAGTTGTCAGGGGATAGGGTAAAGGGTAACGGGGTAGGCGGGGCTCCTTCCGGGGTGTTCCGGGGATCATGCTGAGCGAAGAAGTGGTCCGGGGGTGCGTTGCGGATTTGGTGTAGGATTCCTTCTTTGTTCATGATCAGCACGGCGCAGAGGTGCTCTAGAGGGATGACGACCCGGTGGTTGAAGGAGTTTTGCTCTGCCTCGAATGACTTTTTTGGGTAGATGTCTGGGCGTCGGGTAAGAGCGTCGGGTTTGGCTCCGAGGCGACCGGGGCAGTAGTGGATGGTGAAGTTGTACTCCAAGAGGGTTTCTGACCAGCAGGCTTGGCAGCGGCTAAGTTGTTTTGTGGTTGTGAAGTACTGGAGGTTGTTATGGTCAGAGTAGACTTGAATGCGGTGGAGCGCCCCTTTGAGGTAGGCCCGCCATTGTTTGAAGGCCTCGACTATGGCGAGCAGCTCCTTGTTGTAGATATCGTAGTTGAGCTCCGCTGGGATCATTGAGCGTGTGTAGAAGGCGACGGGGCGGAGCTCGCTACTACCGGGGTCCATCTGCGAGAGGATGCTGGCGATGGCGTAGTCGGAGGCGTCGCACTCTAGGACAATAGGGAGGGAGGGGTCGTAGTGCCAGAGGATCAGGGCACAGGTGAAGATGGATTTGAGGAGTTCAAACATGCTCTGGCACTTACTATCCCAATTCCACGGAGTGTCCTTCTGGGTGAGCCGGTTGAGAGGTTTCGTGATGCCGGAGTAATTATCGATGAACCGGCAGTAGAAGTTGGCAAAACCCAGGAAGGATTGTACCTCTTTGACATTCCGGGGGGGCAGCCAGTCGAGGATAGCCTGGATCTTGACCGGGTCCATGTGCACTCCGTCCGGGGAGACTATCACACCCAGATATTCTACCTCTGCGCCAGGTCCTGGAACGCCTCTGGAGATACCACCTCCACGCCAAACCAGAGAAGTGCGCCTTCCACGTCACACATGCTCCCGGTGGTCGTCGAGGGAGTTGGAATAGATGAGGATATCGTCGAGGTACACGATCATGAAGACATCGCTCATGTCATGGAAGATGTCATTCATGAAGTATTGGAAGGTGGCGGGGGAGTTGGTCATTCCAAAGGGCATGACAAGGTACTCGAAGAGTCCATCGCGGGTGCGGAAGGCGGTCTTCCACTCGTGTCCCAGGGCTATGTGCACGTTGTTGTAACCTGACCGGAGGTCTATTTTGGTGTAGATCTTGGCACTGCAGAGACGGTCGATGAGGTCACCGATGAGGGGGAGAGGGTACCGGTTCTTTTTGGTGACTTTGTTGAGTCCCCGGTAGTCGACACAGAGCTGGAGGGAGCTATCCTTCTTCTTTGCAAATAGCACGGGTGCTCCGGCAGCAGAGTTCAAGGGTTGGATGAATCCCTTGCCAAGCATCTCGTCGAGGTAGTCCTTGAGGGCGCGGAGCTCTACTTTGGACATGTTGTAGACCTTGCCGAACGGGGGGGAGGTGCCTTCTTCGAGGTCGATGGTGTGATCGTAGGATC
>QGOB01000801.1:0-14497 GCA_003313055.1 Termitomyces sp. MG145
ATAATGCACATCGGGAGCCGCTATTGAATAGGAAAATTGTAAGTAATATGAGAAAATTGTAAGTAGATCGAGAGTGAAAATTGTAAGAGAAAAATGTTAATGAAAATAAGTTTACGATCGTTGGGTCATCAGTAACGCGGTTATGAGTTTAGCTACTGACAGGGCAGTATTTATAGGTATGTAAGGCAATAAAAGGGGAAACTGGTAAGCATAGCGGTTGCATGTGATAGCGCATGTTGGGGGCTGCTATTGAATAGGAAAATTGTAAGTAATATAAGAAAAATTGTAAGTAGATCGAGAAAGAAAATTGTAAGAGGAAATTATAAATGAAAATAAGTTTATGATTGTTGGGTCATTGGTAACGTGGTTACGATTGATTGTTGGTTGCCGGTCGGGGGCCATAAAGGGGGCTGGATTGTCCAAGGTCGGCGTGGTTGTTAAGGCAATGGCTGGTAATGATCGGTGTCATTAGCGGTCAGTTGGTAGTGGTCATGTGCTGATGTCACATGCTTGGTTTGACTTGCCAGTGTTGGGCAGCCAGCACTGACTGGGTCATATCATCTCCCCTTGACTGAAAAACTGACTGTCCCCAGTCAAAAGAAAATCCTCGAAGTCTCATGATTGTTAATCGTGGTCCATGCAGAGGGGTCTTGGTCTGTGCACCATACCAAAAGCCATAAATAAATTTCAGCAACTCTTTGGACTTCATCTTTTCATCCCTTCCAATGTTGACACCTGCCTTCTTTGGATACGCTGCTTCCTTTGCATGCCTGGCAGCAGCTCAGGAGTTTTTGGAGAAGGTGCCCAAGGTTTTAGCGATGGGGCGCACTCTTCTCCCCACCAATCCACAGGCGGCGGCTATGTCAATGTTGTTGACGTACCTGCATTGGTTTGAGTTGGCTGGCGAGAGCGGCA
The DNA here is from genome assembly GCA_003313055.1 of Termitomyces sp. MG145. NCBI lineage: Eukaryota > Fungi > Basidiomycota > Agaricomycetes > Agaricales > Lyophyllaceae > Termitomyces > Termitomyces sp. MG145. The sequence goes on from QGOB01000801.1 coordinate 916, forward strand.
TCTTGTGGGTGGAGCAGGCGGCAGTTGGGGAGGAGTGCTGGGCACTATACACCCAGTACAAGGAATAGGCCTGGATGTGGCTGTTTGATAAGCATTTCATAAGTTTTTTTGCTTGTTAATGTCTTTGTCGGTAGGCTAACACTTGCATTTAAGGTGAGCGGCCAGTGGGAGAGATGGAGGCAGAGGATGTGACAGCAGGGCCCATGATGGTAAGCGCTAACGATGCCGCTATTGACTTAGCAGTGTCGTTAAGGGTACTTCTAGTTATTCAAGGAACTTTCCTTTGATGACCAGTTTTTCTTTCAGCACCCCATCAAGGAACCATTGGCATCAGCAGGCAAGAAGATGAGGGAGGACCAGGGTGAGGGATTGAGTTGGCAAGGAGGAGCTGCCAGTAATGCTGGAGCAGAGTCACCCACATTACTGCAGACTCCAGAGACTCCCAAGCAAGGGGCCGGAATGAGGCCGAAGACAATGACAATTTTGAAAGTAAATTCTCTGCTTTTGTTACAGCAGTTGGTAAGATACTAACGATGGCCAGTAACAGAGGACATTGAAAGGCAAGGAGTGGGCGGCCAGAGGTGAGCAGGTGTAAGGGCAACCTCAGAGAGCTGTGGAACTCACACAACTGGCAGAGAGATATCCAAAGATGTATTAGCAAGTGGCTACAGTGTACAGGGCTAGCTACTCACCTGGCAGAGGGATATCCAAAGAGAATAAGTCTGAGGAGTCCTTATGCCAGGATGTGGATGCTTCTGGGGCCCCAGAAGCATGGGAATCAACTGTATAGTACACATAAGCCACTGAAAAAGGAGTGTGGGAATAAAAGATGAAAAACTCGGACATTGCCAGAGAATGGATTGGTAATGTTCATCAGGTGACTCTGGCAAGTCAGGTGGTCAAAAAAGGGTCAGATGACCAGGAAGGGGTCAGATGACCTTGAGAACAATGTCAGGTGATCAGAAATGCGGACACACTATGTACAGAGAATATCTAAAGGGGAGAAGAAGAGAAAATGAAGGGGAAAAGGAAAGGAAACAGAAGAAAGGAGAGAAGAGGGAATGGGCTCAGGAAGGAATGTCCCCTTACAGTGTGGGGGGATATGACTTCATCGGGGGAAGGGGCAGGTTGTGTGGGTTTGGTGCGGGGAGGTCCGGCTTGCTCCAACTGGCCCCAGGTGCGGAAGACACTGGGGACTGAGTGGGCCCTAGCGCGTGACGAGAGGCCGACGGTGTGGGCAGCGGGTTGGTCAAAGAGGCCCCCTTCTGGGTTCAGGGATCGGAGGGTTGCGGAGGCAGCATCGAGTTCTTGCTGCTGGCATTGGGCTGAAGGCAGGGCCTGGTCCCAGGGCTGGCTTGGTTCTTCCCATTGTACATGGAAAGAGTGGGCGGGGTTGACGGGCCCTCAAAATGTCGGGGTGTGGGGCTGGTGTGAATTTCATCGACAAGGGCCAGGAGTTCAGCCCGGAGGGCAGCTCCACCCAAAGAGTGTTAGCAACATTGTCGGGGAGGCTGCCCTTCTGATAGCTCTCGTGGAAGTCAAGGAGGCAGTCAGCCCACTGCTCTGGGGTGCTGGAGACGTCGAGTCATCCCAGACTGATGAGGAGGGCGCACGCACACTGGGAGAAGATGGCAGGAGTGATGCGCAGCGAGTGCAAAACATCATTATGCTGCTGTACATAGGCCTCGACCCATTGCTGGCATGCAAGAGGGGAGGGGAGAGTGTGTGCCAGCGGGGCCGCTGCAGGTCAGGGTCGTTGGGGGTGGATGGTGTCAGAGTTTTCTTGGACTGGGGCTAGGTAGGGATGATAGGGTCCCGGAGCAAAGAACGCAGCACTGGCGGGGCCCCAGGCGCTGTGCAGGGTTTTGGGTAGCCTGCTGGGCAAGGTTTGGGGGTATGCCCCTGGGTGGGTGGGTCCGGGGTTGTATCGCCAGTCCAGAGGTAGACCCTGACTGATTAAGGGTCTGTATGACATGGTGTTTGGGTCGGGGGCCCAGTGACGTGGTGGGTAAGGTGGGATAGTGTTCGATGGAGAATGTGGGGTAGGGAGTGTGGGGGGAGTTAATGGCGTATGGGCCTTTGAGAATGGGTCGGCCATAGTAGTCGTACCCAGCGGGGGTGTAGGCGTAGGTGTACGTAGCCATCAAGTATGGGGTAAGGTAGAGTCTTGATATTATGTCAGGTCCCGCTGATGATGGGGGCTCAGCTACACTGGCGAGTCCTTACTAGGCGAGCTCAGGAGGCCAAGTACAAGTCCGGGGCTTCTCAGAAGCTCCAGTACAACTACGAGTGGTCCGGGGTGAAATCTGGACACTCTGGGGTTTGAGTAGTAACACATGCAAGGTTGGGAGTGCTCCGGGTTGAGGAGCACAAGTTCAGGGGATTGAGGTTTTTAATGGAGGGGGAAATGGGGAACAGAAGATTGTATTGATTGGGGAATGGGAGTAGATTCAGAAGTTGATAGGGATAGGTATGGAACAGAGATAGAGATAGAGAGGAAAAGACACAAGACAGGAAGTAGAGAGATAGAGGAGAGATATGGAACAGGAATACAAGTCATGGAACGGAAATATGAGGCATGGAGACAAGAGACGAGAGACAAGACGAGAGAGAGAGAGAGAGAGGCAGAGGCACAAAACTAGATTGAGATGGAGACAGAGACAGAGACTACAGGAAACTATGGTGAACTATGGTGAATATCAAGACTACCCGACTTGTATGCTATCCTATAGTTTATGTACTACCCTTCTGCTAAGTCCCTGGCAGGATTCTAGCCCGGGGCCATGGCATCTGATTGTCCTCCAGCTAAGTCCCAGGGCAGGTTTCCAGCCCTGGGGTTGTGTCAGTTGTCTGGGCATGCTGGCGTGGGCCGCAGCTGTCTTGCATGGGGTGGGTCGGCAGTCATAGGGCATGGTAGTGGCACCCATCAACGCCACAGAAGCAGGTGGCCTGGTGATGTGCCAGCGGTTCACAGGAGGAATGTTGCGGAATGTTATGTGATGGCTGGGATGCCGGGGGTCCAGATGTATCCGGTGACAGGGAAGCCTTGGGGTGACATGTCAGCCAAGATGCCGGGGTTCAGTGATGCCCAGGGGTCAGTCCGGAGATGGCTGCAGGTGTTGCCGATATGGCCTTGTGAAGTCGTTGGTGGCCCTGGAGGTGTGTGGGAGGTATGGGAGAGGTGTGTGCTGGGGTCAGAGCAGTGTATGAAGGTCTGGAGTTGGTGGGGTTGTGACAGTTGCACACTCTATCCATACACCTTATTCCGGGACAAGTCATGCAACATCCATCTTCTTGACGGGACTCCTGCTCAGAATGGCACCCGTGTCTGGTCATCTATCCCTCCATATATCTGGGCGGTTATCGGCAGTCTTTTCATACGATCTCGTGGTCATTATTTTCAGATTCCGTCACATTTCGCCCAACAACTATCCAGACTTTTCTGTGTTGGACGCATGATCAAGAGGCCGATTCCGGAAAGCTTTTTTTCTAGCCTGCCATAACCTGATAGACTGGATTCAGATCCAGATGATGATGAGGAGGAGGAGGAGGAGGAGGCAGAGGAGGCAGAGGAGGCTCAATCACAGAACAATCTGTAGACATGTGGAGACTACTGGGTCGATCGTTGGCCTTGCATCTGACTTCCATGTAGTAATGGGTCATAACCTTAATACCAATGATCTGTTCATCAAGGATGCCGTCCTCGTATTTCGTGCTCTCTGTAAGTTAACGATGAAACCACTCAACACAGAAAGGTGTGCTCTGATGATTTTGTTATTGGTTTTATTTTCTCTGATTTTCTCCTAATAGTGAAAGAGAAAGAGATATCAGGTCGCACGTAATGCGCTCTAACAAGGCAATGCTGGGTTCATGATTCAAAGGGAGAATAAAAAGAAGTAGTCATAGTATAAATCAGGTTACGCTCGACATCTAGTCGTAAGAGAGCAGCCAGATGGCAGATGAATTCCTGATTCCCAACCCCAAGCGTTCATAGGAAAAATGACTGAATGTCTACCCCGTATCTGTCTCAGGCGCGGTGGTCTTTGAACAGCTGAGTCAATTGTAAGGTATAGTATAGTGAGTCGATGTTGGTTCTGTGTCCGAAGACAAAAAGTTGCATTGCAGGCCAATGTTTAATCTTTGACCGATGGCCTGCGTGGCGTGAACCGTGAGCTATGCTTAGTTTCCTGGTGCTCAAAAGATGGGATGGGGCATGTTCATGAAACTGCATTGGACGTTACGCCAACCACCCTACTGATCTCGTCCACACGTTCTCTAAACGTTTTCCATTTCGGACTGCCGACAAGGAGATATGGGGAGTGATCTTGTGCCCCGTCCGCCGGGGCGTTCAGTTTGAGGAAGGGGTTCGAGATGGCAGAGTAGTATGCCATGTGTAGCGACTTGAAGATCTGCATCAAGTTAGATAGATGAAGAGGAGGTGGCAAGACTCTGACTGACCATCACAACCTCCACGTCCTTCACGACCGAATCTGAAAGAGCCAATGCGACAACGATCTTAACTCTTAGGGGCGTGATATAGCCATATACCGCAACATCGTCCATTGCGTATAGAAGCCCAAGGTAGCAATCCATAGCTTTACCTCCTGCATTTACTACAAGGCGTTTGCGTTGAGGAAGGCTGATTTGAGATAGAGATCCTCGCTGACCTCTTTCCTCAATGACATCTAAGCTCGTATGTGCGATGTAGTGATATTTTATGGAGTGCTCATCTTGTTTTGCGAAAGTCCGTATGAGTATTGGATGGTTCTGAGGTGAGATGAAGGCAACCGCATTCAGGCGAAGGTTAGGAGCCATGAGCCATCAAATTGGCTTCAAAGGTCCAAACACACCTCGGTGTACATACAATGCATCACATATTTACAATATGCTGGTCTCAGCAGTCCAACGTGCAGAGAGCATCTTTTCCTATCTTTTGTTCGGAGAGGCATTGATAACTAGTAAAATTGATGACGAGTCTGAGTCTACATATATCGTCTATATCCTTTTTTTTTCTCGAAAATTTAGACTTGAAAGAGGAAGGTTGCGCTGGATTCCCTCAATTGGAATGATGCACTTTCACTATAAAGAGTTAAGCTGCTGCAGCCCCAACAGAAAGATTGCTAACGCCATCTGTAACCTCCTCAAGGATCGTCCCACTCTCAACGAGTTTAGTGATCTATGGAAAGTTTGAGCAAAGTTGTCATAAAGTAGATACAGGAATACTACCTTTCCGATTGCTATAGTCCGGCCTAGAGAATGTGGCAATCAGTTTGAGGATCAAGCCCTAGCTGGATAACATACCCTCATCACGCAGGGTAAAGCGACCTAGTTGGGGATAGTCGACGAATCTCTCGACGCAGACAGGTGCAGTAGTTTCTACAAGGGCGACAATCTTTTGACCTGGTTTCCAACAGCGAGATTAGAATATTTAAATGGAGTCAGTGTTGAGATACCGGCCTTTCTTAGCAAACTGTGGGGGTTTCCTAGACTTGCGGCCTGTGGCCTTGTCGTAATAGTGTAAGAAGGCCTAGATATCTGGAATCGGTATCGATAGAACAGACAGTGAGTGGCAAAGACATACAGGCAATGTCACCTCTTCTGACAGAGTGTGTATATGCATCACTGCAGAGTAACCAGCACAAATGATACTCTTGTGCTCAAGAATCGCTAATTGAGCCTCGAATTGACGAACAGCATGAATAGGTTTAGCAGGACTTGTCAAGACAAATCCAGGACTGATATCTTCGTCTTCGACACCACGTAGGCGAACCCGGACATTGTCACCGCAGAGTGCTTGAGGCACCTCGGCCTCCATCTCGTTATAAATGGCAGTAACTTCAACAGCGTCCTTGTTCGGCATCAGGAGAAGGTGATCACCTCTGCGTAGAAGGCCTGATTCGACTTTTCCGACAATGACAGTACCCATGTCTTTGTACTTCTCCGAAATGGGCATCATGAGAGGCGCGTTGATTTTGCGGTCAACCATGGGCATGATGTCAAGATGCTCAAGGAACGAAGGACCGCTGAAGGAAACATGCGAGGTCAATATCCGTCACCAGAAAACAAACATTCCACTTACTCCCACCAAGGGCACACATTCTTGGGCGCGCGATCCTTAAGATTGACACCCGTGTACGCAGAGATGGGAAGGAAGGTGACATCTGTCTTGAGATTGAATCCAGCCGCTTTTATGAACGGTGTTAGCTTATCCTTTATCTCGTCATATCGAGCCTTATCCCATCCGACGGTAGAATCATCCATCTTGTTGATGACAACGACGACCTTGGAAACTCCAGCCGTCTTTACGAGCATAATGTGTTCTCTCGTTTGTCCACCTTTTTCAAAACCGGTTTCGAACTCTCCCTTACGAGCTGAGATGACGAGAACGGCAACATCCGCCTGAGCCGCGCCAGAGATCATGGAGGGGACGAAAGTCTTGTGTCCTGGGGCGTCGAGTATAGTATATCTGCGTTTATCAGTTTCGAAGTAGGCCCGCCCTACTTCTACCGTTTTGCCCTTGTTACGTTCCTGTGGCGTCGAGTCAAGAGCCCAGCTGAGATACCAGGATTCACGTCCAAGTTCTTTGGCGTCCCGTTCATATTTTTCCATAGTGCGTTTGTCCACCATTCCAGTGATGTACAATAGGTTTCCACCCATTGTGCTCTTGCCGGCATCGACATGGCCAATAAAAACGACATTGAGGTGCTCCTTGACTACGATGATAGATTGAAAAACTGTAGGGACAACGTTGAGAAAGTCTATCATACCCTGGCCATACAGATCGTCAAGAACAGCCTGATCTGCAACGGTTTCTACTTCCTTGGCGATGGCAGCTGTATCGGTTTTGGCCTTCTGGGTTGAAAACGTCTTGGAGGGCGCAGGGGCCGGTGTGGCAGGTTTAGAAGTGGTTGTGGATGTCGGAGTAGACGTAGGGACAGTGGTTTTCTTCGCCTCATTTTTCGGCGGGTTTGAAGCAGCAGGAGCAGCAGGAGTAGGCTTTGCACCACCGATATTGAGAGAAATAGTGGGCGGCGGAGGAGGAGCCTCAGACTGTTCTGGACGTTCTACTGGGGGAGGAGGCTGCTGATCAGAGGGTTGAGGTTGAGACTGAGGGGTGGAGAATCGTCTTCCAGGGACAAATTCAAAAGCACCGGCGTTGAGCTTGCTCATGATCAAGGATGATAGATGGGGAATGACAAGTCTCTTTCAAAAATCCTCAACTCTTTTATGAAATATTATCATTTTTATCCGGCCCCGATATGATTCAACTTGATCCCATGAAGACGACTAATATCACCTTCTACGAATCAGCTACTGCCCCCATGACCTGGATCCTCTGAGGACGCTTTGAGAAATTATTCCATTTACTCCAATCCTTTTGATGAGTGAGGCGTGATCATCAAATCAAGTTGCATCGGGACGATCACGTATTTCGCAGAACCCACCATGTCCGCCGGACATGAAGAATATCTGGCTGTTCTCAAAGCTTCATACGACTACAAACCTCAGTCAGAAGATGAGATAGCCATCAAAGAGGACCAAATTCTGTTCCTCAAGGAACGGATTGATGATGAGTACGTCGCGATTTCCGTGCCCTCCGTATTCTGGCATAGACTTACTATGCATACTACAGCTGGTGGAAGGTAAAGATTAAAGGAGATCCACAAGATGACAATGCTCCCGTTGGACTCGTTCCAGCCGCCTATGTCGACCAGGTCTGCCACGCATGCATGTCATGCCCTGATGATAATATTAACCTATATACCTAGGCTGACCATATCTCTAAAGTCAAAGTTCTTTACGACTATGAGGCTGCCGCTGATGGAGAACTGTCTGTCCTGGAGGATGAGGTTTTGCTGATTTTCGAGACAGAGGAGGACTGGATATTAGCTCAAAGCGAAAAGGAAGGCGGGAAGGCGGGTTTCGTTCCCGGTAATTATGTCGAACCTTACACCGAAGAGACTGCTTCCTCTTCACAACGAATTATTGTACCTCCCTCAGTGCGTCGAGACTGCCTTCCATTGAATGTCACTCATTCTCGTTAGCCCCCTCGTCCTGTTAGCACCTATGTCGACCCTGCCGATCGCGTGGCTGCTATGAAAGTGACAGCCGATGGAATAAAGACTTGGTCTGTGTCAGAAGTCGACAAGAAGGGAAAGAAGAAGAAGGGGACGTTGGGAATAGGCAATGGCGCTGTTTTCTTCGCTAGTGAATCCGACAAGGTATGCCATACATCCTCCATTTACAACTCTTGTCATCACGTTCACACACTACCTCAGACTCCCGTACAGAAATGGCAAACTGCAGATGTACAGACTGTATCGAGCGAAAAGGCCAAGCATGTTAACATCGAAATCAGCGGCACAACCCCGATAAGTCTCCATTACCACGCTGCTTCAAAAGACAACGTTGAAGAAATTATCGCAAAACTGAACTCATCCAAGGCACTTTCTATTCCGCAACCTGCTGTGCATGAAACGCATGATGACACCTCGCAAGAAGATACGTCTATCCGCAAGAAGGCTTCTGTTCATTTCTCGAGTAATTCTCCTGTGATCATTCCATCTCGCGATGACATTTCAGAACCTGAGGAGGAGGAGAAACTCCACGCACATGGGATCAATGGAAGTGGCCACCCTATACATCATGTAAATGCTGATGATAAGGAGGCCGGTACGGCTCTGTATGACTTCGCCGCTGATGGTGATGATGAGTTGTCTGTATCAGAAGGCGAACATCTCATTATCTTGGAAAGAGACGGAGATGAGTGGTGGAAATGCCGTAATTCTCGCGGAAAAGAAGGTGTTGTTCCCGCTTCCTACATCGAGGTATTATTATCTCCACTTCTTGCGCATGGTCGGATTGACTGAATTACATGGTGCAGCTCTCTGCATCTGCCACATCTGGTTCTACTCGTACAGTAGCAAGAGTATCCCCTCCGCCACCCTCTCCACCTCCAGATGAAGATGGTAATGGAGAGGCAGCAGCCGAGGGAGAGCGCCAACGACTTGAAGTACAACGCGCAGCAGAAGAACAAAGAGAACAAGAGAGACTCAGAGCAGAACAAGCAAAGAAGAAAGCCGATGCTCAAAGACGAGCCAAAGAGGCAGCTGAAGCTGCAGAATTCGAGCGTAGACGACGCAAAGAGGCTGCTTCTCGTGTATCATCGCCGCCTCCAGCTACGTAAGCATTCTAATTTTTTGGAAAATTCTTAGTAACAACTCGATTGTCCTCTAAAATAGAGAGCAGAAAAAAACCAGTAGCCAAAATAGACCAAACTCGAGCTCAAGTAAGCCATCAGGAGAGGTCAATCGTTAGTACATCACAATCTAGAAATTCTCTTTTTACTAAACCGAAATCAATAGGCCCCCCTCCTGATAAGACACGAACTTGGCATGATCGTAGTGGACAATTCCGTGTTGAAGCTGCATTCTTAGGCTTCAACAACGGTAAACTCAGGCTACATAAGGTGAACGGAGTCATTGTGGAGGTACCCTCTGAGAAGATGTCTATCGAAGACATGAAATATGTTGAACGTCTCATGAGTAAGAAATCACGACCACCAGAGACGAGACAAGTGTCAGAAGATGATATGCCCCTCGCCCTTTCTCGTCCCGGGCAGACCTCGTCACGGTCTGCTCCTCCCAAAGCTGCTCCGAAGATCGACTGGTTCGACTTCTTCCTCTCTGCAGGATGCGATTTGGACGATTGTACTCGATACGCTTCAGCCTTTGAGAACGACAAGCTCGATGAAACTCTGATACAAGACATAACAGAGGGGACTATGCGCTTGTTGGGTGTGCGGGAAGGTGATATCATCCGCATTAAGAAAGCTATCGAAAAGCGAAAACCAACGGATAATTTCTACCAACCGAGCGCACACGTACAAGAGCAAGTACGTCGCGACGAAGAATTAGCACGCAAACTACAGGCTCAAGAGACGGGAGGAGCGCGGGCGTCAGCCCCAAATCTATTTGCATCTGGCCCGGGAGGTGTGCTGAAAACTTCGACTCGTCGTGGTAGGCCTACCCCGAGCAAAAGTATGCCTCCAGCCGCCGTCGATCTAAATGCGATTTCAGCAATATCGACCACAACTGACCAGATACAGCGGACGTCGTCCCCGCAGGTTTCGACACCGACAAGCGCGCCAGTATCATCTACTACCCCTAATCCTCCTCGTTCCAACTCCGCGGCACCGGTAGCAAGTGGCTTTGAAGACGACGCTTGGACAAATCGCCCTAGTTCGACGAAACCTCTCGTTGGAACCCCTGCCCCTCGTGCTCCTTCTGTACCCCCTCCACAACATCCGGCTCCTACACCGCCGGTTTCGACTCCCGCTCCTATACCGCCAGTTGCGACTCTCGCCTCTGCACTTGCGCCTCCTGCGACTGTGCCCGCTCCTACACCGACGCCAGCGACTGCTCCACCACCCGTACCATCTACCCACAATCTTGCAAATACTACAGAAGACGACGTATTTGCGAAACTTGCACAGTATGGAGAAATGCGCAAACAAGCAACTCCTGTTCAGCCCCCTCCTTCAGCGTCGCCTTCTGTTGTCATTCCTCCTAGCTTTCAAGCGGGTCTTGGTATGGGTTCTTCATCGACCCCGATGGGTCAGCTTCTTCAGGTGCCCATAGCTAGCGCTCCACAACCATCGGTGCATTACAATGGTCCTCGCGGTCCATTCGCACCTATTCCTGCGAATCAGAGCCTATTACAACCCTTGATACCGACTCAAACTGGCTTTACTGGCATGATTCCAACTCGAGCACCATCCTCTGTTTCTCCATTCTCAAACAACACTTCACCTTCGTTCTTGGGTCAGCAACCTACAGGGTTTCCGCCTGCACAGCCTTTGATGTCTCATCCAACTGGCATGCCGCTCAGTGGTTTCAATTCTATACAAACTTCTAGCCCAATCACCCCCCTACATAGCCGTGCGTGACTCTTCCGTGTATCTTTCTTGATGTATTCCATCTCACATCACGCAGAATTTACAGGATTCAATCCCAATCTCGGTCAATCGCCGTTCAGCAATCCTCCATCGTTCAACAATCCTCCATCGTTCAACAATCCTCCATCGTTCAACAATCCTCCATCGTTCAGCAATCCTCCATCGTTCAACAATACCCCTCCCCCTGTTCCGCCGCTCCCCACTACTTCATCTACATCTAATACCTCACCTGCTAATGTCTTCGCTCAAATGAAGTCGGGCACGTTCGCGACTGACCATAACACCAACAATACCAGCAATATGCAAACACTACCTGGTATGTTTCTCAGCTGTCTTGTTAAACCCCTACCTAATTACAACAATAGCCATTGCTGCACAACCTACAGGATGGGGTCAGCCCTACCAGGGAGGTTTTGCGGGTTTCCAGCGTTGACGGTCACCGAACTTTTCCTTGAGTACGATGCATATTAATTATCCCCGAATGACAATAAATTGAATAAATATACTACAATGTCTATATCATGGCGAAGCTTCTATAGGAAGGCGAATTGGGTGACAAAGGGTCTTCAGTGGTGATATAGCTCACCAGCAGAAGACTATATCTCCGCTAAAGGGTATCAACCGTCAATGGCCTGAGAACGTCCCGCAAAACTGTCTCATCGTTACAAAGAGCCAGGCCAGTATTGCCAAGAAACTCAGGTGCTGTTGATGAATGGGGCAGTCCACCATAACAATTTTTCAATTTTCCTACTCTCCTTTGATTCTAAATCACTATTTCAGCGAGTGCCGTGAATATCTTTTCCTCTCTGTCACTTCCTATCCAGCTATTTACAAAATCCGAATTACAACAACCCAATTTCTTGTATGACCTTAATCAATTCATTCAATGTCAATAGCGTGCAAAAAGCATGAAAGGAATGACTCCTCACTCTGACAAGAACCCGAAGTCTGCGATCGAGGACAGATCGGTTCAGGTTGTTCCTTAGTCACGGTCAAACGCTACCCTTGTTCCCTTTGCATTCTCTCCTCTGATTGCATCAAGTTGCACAAGGGGTTACTCAAGACAAAGATTCACGTCCTGGCGGGCATCGCGTGGCGGCAAAGGAGCATGTAACCTCTTCCGGAATGAAAACACATGAAAACAGGTGCCAGTCGGTGACTGGATAATGGAATGTGGATGTCGAATGAATGCTAAGGCAGTAGACGCGGTGGATGGGCTGGATGCGCGCGCACGCAAGTGACAGTGCAGATGAAGGCAGCGAGAACTCTGAGAGTCGACGAGAGGACCTTGGCCTTTTTGATGAGAATGGTCGACTGTAGTTGTGGTGGTTGCAGTGATGTGAAGATCTTCTTCCTCAGTCCGAAGCGCGCGCGCAAGCAGCACAGTTTGCTAAATCAGGGTAGTATACGTAGATGATACTTGTCGGACAGAAACCACCTGCTGAGAGGCAATTCTCTGCTGAGAGGGGCCATGGGGGTGCGCGGCTTGAATGCAGGAATGCGTGAGGAAGAGACAGATGGGGTCGGTGTAGTTGTTGGTAATGGTATGGTGGGCGTATGGGACCTCGCAAAAGCGGTAGAATGGAAATGAGATATCGACGGCAATAACAATCCAGTCCCTCGTAGCGGCCGGACCAAGCAACGAATGATGCCAACGAGCAATGGAGGTGATGGTTGTTGTTGGTTAGCCTTGGTGAGGCATCAATGCATCAAGGCCATCTCAGACTTCTGACAGCACTTCCTTTAAACTTAGAACTTTCAAAAGATCAGGCAATAATGCATTTGATAGGCCTGGTACATTACTTCTTGCAACAGTGTGATTATCAAAATAATAGACATTGCGAGTGCAAATTTCGGGACTGCGATAAAACCATTACTACATGGAAGTCAGATGCAAGGCCAATGATCAACCCAGTAATCTCCATATGTCTCTACAGATTGTTCTTTGATTGAACCTCCTCCTCCTCATCTAAATACAGTCTATCCGGTTGTGGCAGGCTAGAGATAAAGCTTCCCGGAATCGGCGCCTGGATCATGCGTCCAATACAGTAAAGATTGGATGTTTCTTCGGTGAAATGTGGCAGAATGTGGGAATAATGACCATCGGATCGTATGAAATGACTGCTGATAACCGCTCAGATATATGGAGGGATAGATGACCAGACACGGGTGCCATTCTGAGCAGGAGTCCCGTCAAGAAGATGGATGTTGCATGACTGGGCCAGGAATAAGGTGTACGGATAAAGAGTGCAACCAAATCTGGATACTCCAAGATCCTTTCACTGCAGGGATTGGGAGATTTTTCGGGAAGAAAAACCCATTAGAAAGATGTCAAATAATTTCTAATTAGTTTTTCTCATGTATTACATAAAATTTATTTTGAGAAACAAAAAAGAAAAAGTTAAACAATTTCAATGCTTTTCCTTGAGGAAAACAATTTCTTTTTCTTTTGATTTTTCCTAAGATACAGATAGAAAAAATGAATAATGTTTCCAGTCTTTGTCTAGAGAAAAACATAATGTTTATCTTAATGTTTTCCTTTGTAAACACTTGTAGTATTTCTTTCAAGTAGTTTTCAGGTAAAATCCTTTGTTTTATCAGAAATATTTGGAAGACATTAAATTT
>QGOB01000802.1:0-11546 GCA_003313055.1 Termitomyces sp. MG145
GTTGGCCATAGTAGTCGTACCCTGTGGGGGTGTAGGCGTAGGTGTACGTAGCCATCGAGTACAGGGTAAGGTAGAGTCTTGATATTATGTCGGGTCCCACTGACAACGGGAGCTCAGCTACACTGGCGAGTCCTTACTAGGTGAGCTTGGGAGGCCAAGTACAGGTCCAGGGCTTCTCGGAAGCTCTGGTACAACTATGAGTTGCCCAGGATGAAATCCGGACGCTCCAGGGTACGGGTAGTGATGTGCTTGAGGTCAAGAGTGCTCCTGGTTGAGGGGCACAAGTTCAGGGGGTTGGAGTTTTTAGTGGAGGGGGGAACGGGGAATGGGAAGATTGTATTGATTGGGGAACGGAAATAGGTTTGGAAGTTGGTAGGGATAGGTACGGAACAGATAGGAGATAGATTGATCAGGAAACTAGGAGACGATAAGAGATACGGAACAGGAGATAGAGATAGAGAGGAAAAGATACAAGACAGGAAGTAGAGAGATAGAGGAGAGGTACAGAACAGAAATACGAGTCACAGAATGGAAATACGAGGCATGGAGATGAATTACAAGAGACAAGACAAGAGTTCACTGGTGCCCCCAAAGTCCTTGAGACACACATGATGGACCGTCACCTGATAAGCCCTGGGGTTGTGGCAGTTGTCGGGGCGTGTTGGCGCAGGCCACAGCTGCCTTGCATAGGGCAGGTTGGTGGTTGTGGTACGCAGTAGTGGTGCCCATCAACGCCACAGAAGCAGATGGCCTGGTGACATGCTGATGGTTTGCGGGAGGAATGTTATGTGATGGCCAGGATGCCAGGGGTTTGGATGTATCTGGTGACAGGGAAGCCTTGGGGTGACGTGTCAGCCGAGGTGCCAGGGTTTGGTGATGCCCGGGGGTCTGTCCAGAGATGGCCGCAGGTGTTGCCAATGCAGCCTTGTGAGGTTGTTGGTGGCCCCGAAGGTGTGTGGGAGGTGCAGGGGAGGTGTGTGCCGGAGTCGGAGCAGCATATGAGGGTCCAGAATTGGTGGGGTCGTGACAGTGAAATCACTAACCAGCAGGGAAATTACATTCCCTGAAAATACCTGTAAAACCGTGGGACTCTATAGGAATGGACTTTATTGGTCCCCAGAGTTCAAAGACTTCAATTACCTGTGGGTGATTATCTGTTGCATGACCAGCATGATTCATCTCGTCCCGGTACATACAACTATGATGACTTCAAAGCTGTCATGGATTTACTTATGGGAAATCATGAGGCTACATGACCTCCCTAGTTCTATTGTAAGCGATCACAATTCCAAGTTCACATCTAAATGGTGGCATGAACTACATAAACTGTTAGGAGCAAAGCTCCTAATGTTGACTTTGTTTCATCCTCAAATGGATGGGCAAATGGAGCAGTCTAACCACAGTATTGGACAAATACTGAGGTCCATTGTATGGCCAGACCAACATGATTGGGTTGACTGGCTGGACATGACAGAGTTCACAATAAATGCAAGTGTGTCCAAGACAACCAAGTTTGCATCATTTGAGTTGTCATTTGAGTTGAATGTGGGCTATATTCCATCTATGCTAAAGGAGATCAGGTCTGACTCTGTGATACCAAAAGGCATCAAAGACTTTGTGGCACAGGCACTGCAAACTTGGCAGCAGCTCATGATGCAATCATTGAAGCACATGTCTTTCAGATGTGTAATGCAAACCAGCATAGGTCAGCTGGCCCTGATATTCAGAAAGGTATGTTGGTGTACTTCTTAATAAAAAATCTGAACCTTCCCAGGAGGAGAGCAAGGAAGCTCTGCCCTAAGTTGGTGGGACCATACAAGGTATCAGAAGTTTTTGAGGAGACTTCCAATTATATGCTGGAATTACCTGGAGCCTTAAAATCTCAAAGGCTCCATGCTAAGTTCCATGTATCACTGCTGCAGCCTTATAAGGCTGCAGAGGATGGGATGTTTCTCAATTGCACCACTCCTGAGTCTTACAACTTTGGAACAGCCAACAATCAGGAATGGTTGCTTGATGACCTTATAGGTCATCACTGGGGCACAAGTGGATTGGAGTTTGAGGTTTGGTAGAGCCTCAGAGATACCACTTGGGAATCTCTAAGTATTTGCAAGGACCTAGAGGCCCTTGATTGATACCTGGAGGTTTAGCGCATGAAAGCCCTGGGAAGCTAGCTTGATGACTCAAATCATTGTGAATAGGCTAAGTCAGCCACTATTGTCTAGTAAGCCATGAATGATGGCCAATTGAGGCCATCAGCAGAAGTGTCTGTGTTTGTCAGCCAAAGTTTAATTATGGCTGAGTTCCAACTTTCTTTTCTTCACTTCAGACAGAGTGTAAGGACCAACTTGAGGGTTGCACCACTCTGCCTAGAGGACAAAAGCCAGCTGATTTGGGAGGCGGGTCAAACCTGCCTCTTCCTCATTATTTGAGCCAGACTGGCTCAACAGGGGGAGAAAGAAGTAGGGTGGCAGGGCCAGAATGTGGTCCTGCCATCTGCTGGTGTGAACCATCAGAGGGGATGTGTATTGTCCCACCCACATTTTCAAGAAGGTTTGTCCATGACAGAGATGCCAGATGACATCCCATGAGAGGGACACAGGCCTTCATATGGCAACACTGCAACCTGTATGGGTGCAGGAGGCCAGCCATTCCATGTGACCACAACAGCCTGTGGTAACGCAGTCATTCCCATTTGCAGGTCCACAAGCACCTGCAACATTGATTAGTCCATGGATGAGTCAAAACAGGTATGCAACTGTTTCCCCCCAACAGGACCCCCTAGTGACTCTTCATCAGATGCAGCTTCTTGGGAGGGCTTGTCAGCCCTCCCCACATCCCCAGCTCTGGAAGCTACTGCTCCTGGAACAGGACCTATTATCCCTCTTAGCAACATGGCACCTAGCAAGACCATAGACAATGCTGCTGCCTCCAAACCTATGGCCCCAGCTTTAGTCTCCACTATTGCTGGTGCCTCCACCATTATGGCCAACGCTGTGGTGGAATGGTGGGACAAAATGACTATGGAGCCAGAGGATATTGGAGAGCCAATGCATGCTGAGGGAATGTAGGTTCCCTCTGGGTTGCTATGTGCCACTCATTTGTATGAGTGGCTTACTGTAATCAGAATGTAGGATTGGCAATCCTACTCTTATTGTTGCTGTGTCAGGTTAATTGCCCAGAGTTTATACTCTGGGTGGGATGCTAGTTCCCACCCAAAATCATTCATCATTCTTGGTGTTAAGGCTGGGAAATGAGACCTTGAAAGGTCTCAAGAGTGGGGAGGTCCATATTGTTGAGTTGTACATATCATGATTATTTCTCTTGATTCTATCAACATATATGAACTTTTGTCAATGGTCCCTGACAGCTGCCCAGTATTCTGCTTGCATCTCCTCACCATTTCTTTAGAACCTTGTGTATTAGCTTCCAGGGAAATCCAGCATCACAGCAGTTCATATGTACTGCACTTCAAGAGATTGCAATGTTGGTGATGAATGGCCAACCACGAGACAAGCTCATCAAGGTAATTATCCACTTTGCTATGGTAGAGTTCTTTGATAGCTGTCATAAAAGCATGCAAGGTGAGTCTGAACATGGCCAATTATAGGAGGTCTTTGAACAGAATTGAACTCAGAAAAGAGTGTTTGCCATTGATAGAGATTGGCTGGCACATGAGACACCAAGTCTTTCTGTGATGATTTCATGATCCCAGCCAAGTTTCCACAACAAAAAAACACATTCCATCAGAACAGCACTGATCTTCTAATTCATTTTTGGTGTGATACAACCACAGAATATAGAAAGATAGCATGTGAACAATGTTCAATTATAAGATAACAAGATTTCCCAAAGTTAGGACTCCCCCAAACAAAAATGTTGTACATTATCTCAATAATTCCGAGAAACGTCGTAAGATGTTTGTTTATATGAACCTGATTGGCTTTTTCCAGCCTGGAAGAAGGCTAGTGAGTCGCAAAGTTTATAACATCCAATGCTTTACACATACCCAGCTTGTTATTTCTGGTCATAAAAAAAAAAATAAGCGGCACGGTTCAATCCCGGAAGATTTGGCGAGTCTGGAAAATGAATATCTTGAGCAATTTGACCAGATCGTGGATTCGCAATACAGTGGTTCATGAAAGAAGCAGGAGCAAATCCGGTATGGTCAAAATTAAGAGCATATAAATCTTGGCCTGACACAAGAAAGTTCCGGAAACTGATATCATCGTGATAGAAGCAGATAGGTTCAGCAGATAGGTTCACTGTACGATCTTGGAATTTCAACACCTACATTAACCACGATCAGTATGGTTCATGACATGATCTCGTAAGAGGCAGCGAGCGTTCACGTTGTTAATTTGGAAATCAATTTGTTCAACGGATTCATACGTCGGTCCTTGACCATCTCGCCAGAGACCATGACGCATCGCACCACCTCCGACAGGTCCGAGCTTTCCATCTCCAGGGGGTGGTAACCTTAAAAGCCACTGAACTGCATCGACAATGCGAGGAATATCCGCAACAGTTGCGATCTGGCCGGGCACATACTCCATGACAATGTAAGCCAGTTGATGTTCTTCCCAGGCATCATAGACTTCTGCGACCTTGAACGGTGGGCGGGGATCATGCTTCAGCATTTGATATACGTAGGCTTGTGTACGAGCCTCGCCTAGTGTGACATGTTCGCTGAATTTAATGAGAGCAAGTGGGGTAGATGAATCGGGAGACTTGTAGACATAATGAGAGGTGCCACGTTGATTGATCTTGAATTGTTCTTCGAAGTGGGCGTCGCAGAGCTTCACAAGCTCCTCACGCGACGGAAGGCCTGGGATGGTCTGAACAATGGTATCCGTGATGATATCCGTGGAGATTGGCATAAGAAAGGAGTAGTCAAGCTACCAAGGATTGCTGGCGACAGATGAACAGTTTACAAGAAGCCACTCCCACCAACACTTGGATTACTCATGTTTCGGTCTATTCTGTAATGTTTCCTAGTCTGGGTGGCCGGTTTGCATAATAGCGTGTGACGAATTCAGAACAAGTCCGCGAGACTCCACGAACCTATACATACTAAAATGCTTTGCAGAGAAACATGCTACATTTCCTGAAGTGTAGTGTGGCGGCCGTTTGCATAATAGCGTGTGACGAATTTGGAGCAAGCGGCTGGTCTGCGAGACTTCACGAACCTATACTTACTAAAATACTTTGCATCAGTTTTGTTTTTTGAAGCCATTCATGCATCCATGCAATCCCACACCTTTCACCTTCCACGTTGGGAGCGACCACATCTGTTACCTGGTTTCACAAGACAGTGTCTGAAATATAAGAATTCGAGCCTTGTATCTGACCTTGTTTCCGATTTATACTTGTCTTGTTCAATCCATAGATTACACAGTAAAAACTTTCTGCTACATGATGGGACGCTTCATGCTTGTAGGATCTTCATTGTTCTATTGTGACACATATGGTCCATACAATAAATACTACAATGCATAACAAATAGATGCAACACTACAATAGATACAACACTACAATAGATGCTACACTACAATTCATAAAATACTACAATACATAAAAAACTACAATGCATACAAAACTACAATGCATACAAAACTACCATGCATACAAAACTGCAATGCACACAAAACTACAATGCATACAAAACTACAATACATACTGTTGAGACAAGGACTTGCATACCGACGAGCCGTCGTCATCGATATGGTCACGACTTTCCTTATTCGTTTTTTGCCTTTCAAAGGTGGCGCCAGCCACACCACATATCGATCGGTATTTACCAGTCTTTGTCTACTTGCCTAAAAAGTTTTTTGTACGCAGGATAATCGTCAGTTGACCCACAATACGTTGAGTGACTGAGGACTAAAGAACTTATTTTATTCTGCACACACAATATTACAATGTGTACAATACTATGGATGCCCCACTACAACGGTTCTGAACGTGTTACCATCATTTGATTCAACAACAACGCTGAAACTTTCGAACTTCTTTTTTCTTTAGACCTAGATAAATACACTGTGGGTGCTGATTCGCAGTCTATAGAATAATCAACCAAAATTCTGTACCTAGATGAACACACTGTAAGCGCTGATCTATGGTCACAGTAAGTAATTGTCTACAACATAAGCCAACATTTGGTTCACCATGAGTCTGTAGAATAAATAACTGAGGATGGGGCGTACACAGCAGAATATAACACTGGAATTGTACACAAGTGAGTCCAACATATTGCGTAGACACTGAAATGTAATTTATGGTTTGCCTAACACAATGCATATATTTTTACTCAGACTTCCTGAGGGAACGTATATAAAATGTCGTACAAGAAAACTCAATTCTCTGATTGCATGTATGGAATCCTAGGTATTAGTACCAACTGCTTCCAAATGAAGACTTTCATGTAGGTCCTGCTCAAGGATGATAGGAATCTGTTAGGACAATAGAATGGTGGATGGAAAGTGAAGTCTGAAACTGTGGTGCGCTCGAGTGCGCTCTTACACTAAGATAACTTGTACTGCTTGAAGCAATTTGCGAACTTTGATGCAAGAGTTCAACCCTAGATCATGCGTTGTAGGACTGTTTTCATAAGAAAACAGAGATTGACATACATGACCTGTGGTCATTGTCAACATTTTGTGATCTATTTCAAGGGGCATAGTGACATGCGTAAGCATCGAATTGACATAGATTGGTTTTCAACAATTTAGATCGATCTTGGCAAGGAGAAGGTGTCCATAAAAGTAAAAACATTTTCCATTGACCACAAAAAGGACTGATGGGAAAATAGTCAATTCAATGGTAAGAAGGTTGTGTCATACTAATAAATACATACAAAGATAACGGATGTTTGTTTGTGGCAATGCAAATGTAGTAAATAGTGTTTTAAATATAACGCCTCTTTTCCAATTCACTAATTTGAATGGGAGGGTTTTACTTTACACCAATCCCACACCTTAGAATAAACCAATGTAACATTGATTTAGTTGAAAGTTGATTTGCTTGCTCTCACAAAGACTGACTCCTCTGAGAGTAGGCTGCCATCCACTCCTCTTGCTGGAGCAAGAGGTCTCCACCTACCTGGGGTGGGAGGGGTGTACTTGGGGTGTGGCGGGGGCTCAGGTGAGTGGGAGTTGTTCTGGGGCTGGTGGGGATTGAAAATGAGTGGGCCCTGACAGGAAAACTATATGGTTGATAACAAAATCACACCACTTGTGTGGTGGTCCATGCATGGAGGGAAGAACATAAAAGGAGGGTAGTTTGTGAAGAAAGGGCAAGGAATTCGGTTGCAAGGCTCAGAGTTGGTACTTCTAGGCCTACTATATACTAGTTTCTTTGGGTTTTGAAATAGTTGAACCCCTTCTTGTGCATAAGGCCAGCACAACATGATCCTGAAGGAACTCTAATTATCACTAGAAGCACCCAAGACACTTGCTCCCCAAAAAACACTAGGGCAGCACTTTGACTGGAAACTCTCAATATAAGAGGGTATAGAGCTGTAGGCTCCCCAAGGTCTGAAACAAAATGGAATCACATTAACTAAGTGATCCAAGATAAAAGATAGGTATCTTACTGATACAAGAAGCCATCTAAACAGTAAACAGATGAAAGATATAGAAAAACTGTTTGGAAAGAGAATGAAGGTTCTACACTCCCAGGACCTAGACAATTCAATTGGAAAAGGGGGCACAGCAGTCATCTTAAATAAGAACCTAATTAACTCACAGAGCACAACAATGGTTGATCATTTCTGGGAGGGCAATTCTAGTCTCTGTTAAATGGCATAAGGACAAATCAAGTAATGTTCTGAATGTCTATGCCCCTGATGTAACAGAGTCTGATGGTAACAAAAACAAAGTGTTCCAGAGTCACCTCAAGCAGTACTTACAAGGTGCCACCGTATGTGTATGTGTCACCATATATTGTACCTGTTAGGATTAGATGTGATATGTGATGAGGTGATGGGGTGCCACAAACCTGTAAGGGGACATCCCTTCCTGAACCTATACATTCCTTCTCCTTCCATACATCCATCCTCCCCTTCCCTTTCCCTTTCCTTTTTCCCCTTCTTTCTGTCTCCATTCCTTCATACATTGTCTGTTACATATTGTCCGAGTTTTTGATTAGGTAATTCTTTACCAATCAACCCTCTGGCAATGTCCGAGTTTTTCATCTTTTATTCCCACACACCTTTTTCAGTGGCTTATGTGTACTATATAGTTGATTCCCACGCTTCTGGGGCCCCAGAAGCGTCCACATCCTGGCATAGGGATTCCTCAGACTTATTCTCTTTGGATATCCCTCTGCCAGGTGAGTAGCTAGCCCTGTACACTGTAGCCACTTGCTAATACATCTTTGGATATCCCTCTGCCAGTTGTGTGAGTTCCACAGCTCTCTGAGGTCGCCCTTACAGCAGAATAAGTCTCTCTTAACTGGTCTGGGTTCACCCAAGCAGTTGTGCTCCCCTGTCTGCCTCTTTTCTGCCTCCAGGGCCCCACTCCTGCCTGCTAGCTCCCCCACCAGTCCTTTTTTGGTCCCTTCTCTACCATGCCTGCCACCTCAGCCTCAGACCTTCCTCCTGCCCCAGGCACCCCTGTCCCTGCTCAGGATGACGCCTATGCTTGGTTACAGGCTGTAGAACAGGGCCTTTCCACCTCCAACACCACCCAACTTGCTCTCTCTCACCAGCTCTTTACCATGCGGGCTCAGCTCAAAGAACTCCTTTCCTCCATGTGCTCCACTTCACTAGGGGTCACCCCTAGCCCCGCTGTCCTCTCCAACGCCCCCCTATTGCCGACTCCAGACCATCCCCCTGCTGGAGTCCTCCCTGCAGGAGCCATCACCCTGCTGCCCCCTGTTGCAACAACAATTGTCTCCAAGCCCTCGTCCGCAATCAAGGCTGCCCCTCCTCCCTCTTTTGATGGAGACTGAGCTCAAGGATGTCAATTTCTGACTGCCTGCAAGCTGTATATTAGCTTGCACGCCTCCTCCTTCAGCGATCCAATGTGGATGATCAAGTGGGCATTATCCTATATGAATGCTGGGCACGCAGCCAATTTGGCGCAGGAGATTCTGGAGGACAATGCAAACATGTTTCTGGACTGGGCTGTGTTTGAGTCTTGGTTCCTCTCTGAGTTCATGCACCCCAATGAGGCACAATGCACCGCTCTCACGCGAGAGGGCACCTCTTATCACCAGCAGGGCCATACCCTTGACACCTATATCGATGGGTTCAAGCAGCTAGTTTGTCGTTTGGGGTTCACCAGGTCTGTGCAGCTGGTTCTCTGTTTCCAGTGTGGGCTCAAACCATTGATCTGTAAACAGATTGATGGCATGGTAGATGGACACCCTGGGGATGAGGACATAGAGGGCTGGATTGCAACGGCGCATCTGGTGGATTGGAACACCCATGCTGACCGACAGTTTGAGACATTCCATGCCTTTTGGGCATGCCCCCCAGTGCTGCCCCCTTTTCCTGCTAAACCTCCTGCTCACTGGGCACCAGCCCCACTCCCGGTCCCTGCAGCTGCCCCCGCCATACGAGGCCCTGCACCCTCAGCAACCCCACCAGCAAAGATCTCCATGGGAGTGCCCATGGACATTGATGCTGCTAGAAGGAAGGGGGGAGTCCCTCCTTCTGTGTGCTGCAGTTGAGGGAAGCCTGGGCACTGGGCTTGCAGCTGTCTGGAAGGGCTTGATGTGCACTATCTGTCAGCTGACAAATGGGATGTGCTCATTATGGAGCTCCTGGCTACAAAGGATGCTGCAGGCATACCTTCCCCCAAGGTGATGGATAAGATGTCAGAGGATAGAGAGGAGGATGTGCCGGAGGATTTTTAGCATTGCAGTGGATGGACCGTATGCCTCCACTGCCTAGCTCTAACCGCTTTGCATGTTTGCCCAAATCTTTTAATACAGTTCCTTCTCTTGATTCTTCTACATGCAAACTGGTTGAGACCTCTGCAGCCGTACTACCCCCTCTTCCTCCTACATCAGCCAAAGCTCATCCTCCTTCCCAAGTGCACCTTCCCAGCTGGGAATGCTGTCTTCCATGCAAGTACACAGTGGCTTCCATCCCATCAGCTACCTCCCTCTCTCTGGAGGTAGAGATAGAGACTACGGATACACAGCGTACACAGTGAGTCCAGGCTCTTCTGGATAGTGGGGCCACTGGACTCTTCATGGATGTCGTGTTTGTCGAGAGGCATCAGCTGACCACCTGACCATTGACCCGACCCATTCCGGTATACAACATTGATGGTACCCTCAATGAAGCTGGCTCTATCTGGTGTGTGACTGTCATGACCCCACCATTTCCGGACTCTCCTACGCTGCCCCAACCCTGGCACACACCTCCCCCGCACCCTCCGCACACCTCTGGGGCCACCAACAACCTTACAATGCTCCATCGGCAACACCTGCGGCCATCTCCGGGCAAACCCCTGGGCATCACTGAACTCTGGCATCTTGGCTGACACGTCACCCCGAGGCTTCCCTGTCACTGGATACATCTGGACCCCTGGCATCCCAGCCATCACATAACATTCCACAACATTCCTCCTGCGAACCGTCGGCATGTCACCGGGCCACCTGCTTCTATGGCGTCAATGGGTGCCATCACCACGTACCATAACCACCAACCTGCCCGACACAAGACCGCTGCGATCCATGCCAGCATGCCCCGACAACTGTCATGACCCCAGGGCCAAGAGCCTGCCCTGGGACCTAACCAGGGGACAATCAGGTGCTATGGTCCCAGGCCAGGACCTTGCCGGGGACTTAGCAGAAGGGTAGTACATAAACCATAGGATAGCATACAAGTTGGGTAGTCTTGATATTAACCATAGTTTTCCATAGTTTCCATATTCTCTGTCTCTGTCTCAATCTCAATCTATTTTTGTGCCTCTCTCCTCTCTCTCTCTCGTCTCATCTCTTGTCTCTTGTCTCCATGCCTCGTATCTCCGTTCTGTGACTTGTATCTCTGTTCTGTATCTCTCCTCCACTTCTCTATCTACTGTTCCGTATCTCTTCCTCTCTATTTCTACCTCCTGTTCCATATCTCCTCTCACCCCCCAGTTACTTGACCAACCCATCCCCCATCCATTCTGTACCTACCTCTACCCACTCCTGAACCTACTTCCGCTCCCCAATCAATACTACCCTCCTGTTCCCCATTCCCCCCCCCTCCATTATGAACTCTCCTACCCCCTGAACTTGTGCTCCCCTACCTGAAGCACTTTTGAACCTCGTGCACATTGCTACTCATGCCCTGGAGCATCCAGACTTCACCCTGGACCACTCGTAGCTGTACTGGAGCTCCTGAGAAGCCCTGGACCTGTACTTGGCCTCCTGAGCTTGCCTAGTAAGGACTCGCCAGTGTAGCTGAGCCCTTGTTGTCAGCGGGACCTGACATAATATCAAAACTCTACCTTACCCCGTACTCGATGGCTACGTACACCTACGCCTACACCCCCGCTGGGTACGACTACTATGGCCAACCCATCCCCAAGGGCCCATACGCCATT